>NDXZ01004352.1:0-16913 GCA_003055125.1 Paykullia maculata | reverse complement strand
TTTTTTTTTGAACGAAACATATAAAAATGAACTGGAACGAAACATAAATTTAAAAATTTTAATTAATTTTTCCCAAAAAAATTCTACTATTTTACTAAAAGCATGCTAAAAATTTAATAAAAACAAACCAAAAAAAGAAATGATTATTTAAAAAATCTTTTTTCATTTAATAAACTATTTTCAAAAAAAACACATTCAAAAACTTATGTATAACAAGTTTTAATAATTAAAACTTATTTTAACTATTATTTTCTTAAGAAAAAAATTAACATAAATTATTATTGTTTCATTAATATTATTATGTTTGTTTGTTCTTGTTTTTCTTTTTTTAAATAAATAGGAATTATTGTAAGTCAACTGACAACCTTAAACAATTTTATTCTTTTCTCTGTTAAAAAAAATTGTTTTTTTTTTGTTTGATTAAATTTTTCAATATAAGTTTTTTGTTGTTAAAACAAATTTACCCAAATCCAGTATTCAATTTAACTAAATAATTATTAAAAGTATATGAAATTTTTCTATTAAAAAATTTTTTAAAATTTTGCTAAATTAAATAAAATCTTTTGGCAAAACAAAGTAAAACTAAAAGTTTTAAGCCAATTTTGCAAATTTTGTTTTTCCTTTTAACTTAAAGCTATATTTTTTTTTTAGTTTTTTATATTATAATTGTTGTTTATTCGTTTCTTTTATCTTATTTAAATTTTATTTTTAATAATTTTTTTTGGTTATTTCTTTTTTATTTTCGATATGTTAAAAATTCAGAATTTTAGCTTGTTTATTTATTTAATTAATGGTTTTGGCATTTTATGTTGTCCTTAATGGTTTTTTTAAGGAATTAAAAAAAAATTTTGTTTTTGATATTTTTTTTTGGGTAGAGGACGGGAAATTTTTTTTTTTAATATTAAAAAAATGTTGAGAAGGATAAAAAAGAAGAAAATCTTTCTCTCTCTCTCTCTTAGTTAAAAGCAAAAAAAAAAAAAAAATCTTGCTTTTGGGCAACAGCAAATAAATAGTTGTTTCATTATTTTGTGTGTAAAAAAAGGTTAAGAGGGTCGCCTTAAAGTAAATCTAAATCCAAATATAAAATAACTATAAACACTATTGTTAGTATGGAATTTTACTTATTCTGGTTGGAGAACGGAAGGCAAAATTACTCATTCATATAAAAACGTATAAGAGATCATTTTTATTCAAAATAAATTCCCAAAAATAAAACAAATTCAAAAGTTCAAATTAAATTTATATCAAATTCAAATGGGCGAATAATTATCGGCCAGGGGACAATTGTTAGATTTTATACACTGCATAAACTCATTACCAGGTTGCCAGCATGATTTTTTTTTTATCAGATTCGATTGTAATTAAATTTTAAATATGCATGTGCATAAAATTAGTTTGATTTACTTAAGCAGCTCAATCGCAAATAGTTTGCAACATCATGTTTCAAGATATAAACAAAAATATGTTGATTATTTTTTTTAATATTCCTAAAATATAAAAGTTCTTAGCAAAATACTTTTCTTTACACAAATCTATTATAAGGCTATGACTATTTGACTGATTTTTGCAGCAATTATAAGCGAAAGTAGCTAATTTGGTTGAAAAGTTTTACATAAAAAAGTCACAATTTTTATAGCAAAAGTAATGGTGTTTAATAACAAAACAAAATAAATATAATTTTTTTTAATTTTTTATTTACAAATTAAAATTATAAATAAAAAAACAATTATTTTTAAAATTATAAAAAAAAGTAAAACGTGACAATTGCGATTAGTTTTTTAAAATTATTAACAAAATAATAATTATTTGTCATTAATATACATCTTTATTAGAAATAAAGTACCATAAAAAATATTTATGGATCGATCATGGATGGCAACCGAACTTCAGTTGCGTTGCCAGCTGGCAGCCAACAAGACTCACTATAGTGATAAGCAACGTCATGACGCTTAAAGAATATAGAATTAAATCTGTTGATCTTAAATACACTGAACAAAATGTTTAACTTTGTCTTTTTTCTGTTGCTTCACACACAAGTGTTAATTATTATAACTAATTTTGGACACCACGGTTTAAAATAGTATTTTTTTTAAACTTAAATGTATTTTTTTAAAAACAAAAAATAATAATTAAAAATATTAAATATGTTTGCAGCTACCATTGGATTGTTGTTTAAACAATTTTTTATTTTTCTTTTTAAAATAAAAAAAGGAAGACATTTTAAAACACAAAATTAAAATTCTAGTGTTAATTTAAAGTTTTAAACTAAAATTTAATACATCAAATAATACAAATTTTAGTACAAAATTGAGCTGTTAGAAAAAAAATTTAATTTTTAGAGCTTTTTTTCTTAGTTCTTATGTAAAATTTTAGTACTAAATTAAACATTTTATTGCTAAACTAAAAACGTTAGTACCGAAATAGAAATTTTAATACCAAACTAAAGACTTTAGTAGATGTTTAGTACTTAATATAATATTTTTAGGCTCAATTCAAGATTTTAGTACCAATTAAAAAATTTTTAGAACAAATATAAAAAAATGTTTTAGTACAAATCTTAAAACTTTGCGAAAAAGAAGTAAAAACAACAAAATTTTTTGATTTTTTAATCATTGGGTGCTGATTTATAATCTTTACAACTTTAATCTGGGGTCTAATTCTGTCCGTCGATAGCGATCGAATTTTTACTCGAACGTGCGAGTTTTCTTTGCTTTAGAAATTCCAATTGGAATTGTTAAATTTCGATCGCTATCGAATGCCAGAAAGATTTGCTGCTGCCCTTTTAATAAACTCGTAATTTTTTCTTACTTTTAGAGAGAGAGAGGGAAAGAGAAAAAAACAAAATAAAAAATATTAAAAAAAAAGAATTTTGCGTTTAAGATCCTTAAATAGATTTTTATTAAATTTTGTTTTATAAAGATCTTTTGTCAAATTTGTATTGAAATTTTCTTATTTTAAAGCTTAAAAATAAAATTATTTTTAAAAAACTTTGAGTTGCATAAACCGCCTTTTTTTTTACTAACACAAAAGAAAAAATTTATTAAAAATAAAATTTACAATAAATTTGAAAAATTGTTAAAAAGAAAAATAAAACGACTTTTTATTTTAGCCAAAAATAAATTAAATTAAATGAAAGTAAATTAGAATTATAATTAAGAATTGCACATTTACATATATTAAAGAGGAAATTTTTTAGATTTTTCTTGTTAATTTTTTTTAATTTTAATTAGTTCGTTGATGTGTGTTTTCCGTTTTCTAATTTCTTTCCTTAAATATATTTCCTTTTTAATTGTTTTAAAGTCACTCTCCCTTTAAAAAAGTGAAATTTATTATGAGAAAATTTTACTGATATTTTATTTTTGTTTGTTTTTTTTTTCAAATTTTCTTAATTTTAACTTTATTTTATTTTTATATATTAATTTTTTGTTATTAAAAACATCTTTACTTTTTCTAAATTTATAAACTAAGATTTTTTTCTTTGTTTTTTTTTTAATGATTTTATTTTAATGTTTAATACGCCATTGATATGGTTGGTTAAAGTGTTGCCTTTTATTGCTGATATAGAGATTTTTTTCATAATTATTATTATTTATTTATTTATTTTTTGTTCCTGGTATTTTTCCCATAAAGTATTTTCTCAAAAAATTTATTTGTTTTTCAGTTTGTTTTGTTAAAAAAAGAAAATTTAAAAAATATTTGTAGCTCTGTAGTTCTTTTCTAAATACTTTTTTATGTTAATTTTTTCTTCTTATTTATAGAAATTGTTTTAAATGAGATTTTTTTTTTTTAAATAAAATAAAAATACATTTTTTAAATGAAGCTCAAATTTTTAAAGTGGGCCACCACTGCTTTCAAGCTCTTAATAAAGTAAAACAATTACAAATTTTTCGAATGGAAGCAAAAATCAAAAAAGAACACACAAATCGAAAACTATAGCAACAAATTTGTAATTTTACATCTTAGTGAATGACAAAAACACATTTATTAAAAGTGTTTACACTTCATAATACTAAGGGGTAGTTTAGTAATCACTTACTGTTACTTAGATAATTAAGAAACAGTAGTTAAAAGAAGCGAAGTACTAAAATTAAATTTGAGAACATCAATTTCCTTGATAATTTTAAAATTAGACTTAAATTAAAATTTTCATAGAAAATTAAAATTTCGCGTGAACAAAAAACTAAAGAATATCCTAAATTGAGAACAAACAAGAATTTCATAAAATAATCGAAAATAAAATTTTAGTACAAAATTAAAATGTGTACTAAATCTAAAATTTAGTACAAAGTCTCTGCACTAAAAATTGATTTTAGTACTAAGAAAATTTTAATTTGAGTATTCATACTAAAATTATATACAAAATTCACATATTAGTACATAATTATATTTTAGTATGAGATTTTCCAGTTTCAAAAGTTATAGTCTCAAGTTTTGAAACATATTGTTTAGTGCTGAAATGTTTATTACATTGTTTAACGTAATTGTAACTAGAAGTAAAACGTTAAGCATTTTGGTACAAAAATCGTAGTTTTAGTACAAAATGAGCCTACTTCAACAATTAATGTACTAAATTTGGGTTTATGGCAACAAATAATTTTTGTTTCGAATTATTTATTGTATTTTTTTCATTATTATTATTTCAAAACAACAGAAAGGGAAATGATGTCTAGACTTTTTTTAAATATTACTTCAGAGCTTAGTTTTAAAGGGGGCCTCTTTTCTTCAAACTTTTTGGTTGTTTTTCACTTTAAATTTAAAGCATTTTTATTAATTTATTGTAGAAATTTTAATACGTTTTGAAGTATTTTTTTTTTTATAGAAATCAATATGGATTGTTTTTATTATTTAAATTATGTTTAACATATTCCAGAAAGAAACAAAATTTAATTTAATTTAATTTAAAAAAAATTTAAGAACTAATAAGAGAAGATAAATTATTTATAAATTAGTTTAAATAATTAAAAATAAGCACAAAAAATGTCTTTTTTCTATATTTTAAATGGTTGGTAAAAATTGTAAATTTGTAAAAATTGTGCAATTTTTTGTTTGTTATTATTTAAAATACATTTTACACAAATTAACGCCTTTTCTTTACATAGAAAAAAAAAATAAAACAAATAAAATAAAACTAAAAAATAATTCAAAATGTTTTTTCCTAAAACAGGCGTTTTTTTGTATTTGTTGTATTTTACATGCAATTTTTATCTTGTTGTTGTTGTTTTTAATTTAAATTTTAAGCACATCTTACTTAATTATATAAAATTAACATTTATATTTTTTTTTATTAATTTTGTTATTATTTTTTATAATACTACTTTCATGTTGTTGTTGTTGTTATTATTTTT
This sequence comes from Paykullia maculata, assembly GCA_003055125.1. Lineage (NCBI taxonomy): Eukaryota > Metazoa > Arthropoda > Insecta > Diptera > Rhinophoridae > Paykullia > Paykullia maculata. Next base: position 11,568 of record NDXZ01004352.1, on the reverse strand, counting down.
TTGTTTTCTTTGTATTGAAGCAAAACCCAATCATATTTTATTATTATTATTATAATCATTTTAGTACATATTTATAATTTATTTTCTTTTTTTTCTTTTACAATATATTACTTTTTTTTTTGTAATTTTTGTTTTGCCTTTTAGTTTAAAATAATTTTTTTTTTTATATAAATTTTATTTTCTGTTTATATTGTCAAAATCATTTTCTTTTTAATTTAAATTTAAATTTTTTGTTTTATTTTCCATTACAGCATAATTTCTTTTATTTTAGTTTAAATTTACAGAGAAATTTCAAAGTCTTTACAAAAAAAAAATGGAAGGTTTTTTCTCATAAAATATTTTTTTATTTTTACAAAACCAGCACACAAATAACGTAAACTATAAAAGAAATAAAATAATAAAAATTAAAGCTTTTAATTAAATTGTAAAGAAAAAGCTTAATCAAAAGAGAGAGAGAGAGAGAGATAAAAGAGATTATAATAATTAAATTGTTGCAACTAAATTAAAATTTTAACAATTACGATTAAAAGTTAAACTAATAAATAAAAATAACAATAAAAACATGACGAATTAATTTTATTACATTTTTAAATGTAAAAATAGTAATAAAAAAATAATAATAAAAAAACAAGTTTGTTTTATATAAGAAATAATTATGTTTTAAAAAAATGTTTTTATTATTTTTGTTATAAACATCATGCTGTTAATTTATTATTATTTTTGTTTTTTTTTATTATTTATTTTTTATTAATTTGCTGCCTCTAACTTCTCTGGGGATTTAAAATAAGTTTTTATTGGATTATTTTTGTAATATGTTTTTGCTGCTGTTTTTTCTTTGTTTGTTTGTTTTTCTTTTAAAATATTTTAAAATGTTGTCAATTGTATTTGTATGTTGTTATCTCAATTGTACATATCTTGTTTAATGTCAACATCATTCTCTTTTTCAAGCATGCCCTCGTTGGCGGCATTATTCCAAGCTCCATTCATGCTCTTCGAGGAGGAGAAGCAAAGTTTCATGATGAATGGGAATTTGGTACCTAGAAAAAAAAGGGGAAACATAAAAAATTAAAAAAAAAAATAAAAACAAAATAAACTTAAAAGGTTTAAACAAATTGAAATAAATATTTTTCTGATATTTAAAAAAAAAGTATTTTTTGTGATTTTTACATCTGTTGACGTCACCGTCACCATCAAGAAAGATCCAAAAATATGTGTGTATGTATGTATGTTCTTGGTTTTTGTGGTTTTCGAGTCGATTTAGCTGTGTCCGTCTGTTTGTGGGAAACATTTTTAAGATTAAGCGATAAAGCCAAATTATATAAAATTTATATTAAACAAATTATACTAAATAGTTTGGTAAATACCATTTAAATTTAGCAAAATCGGTCAAATAAAAAAGGTTACTAGAACAAAACGTAAAAAAAATAAATAAACTAACGCTAGAATAATGCTTCCAAATTGTGTAAATTTGATTCGGGAATGTTACCGTGCGCCCCTTCATTTTACGATCGACAACATCTTCCATTTGATCGCTTTTCCTTGGATCATTTTACGTATGTATGTATGTGATAATAAGCATTCTAAATGTAAAGATCCAAACCTACACGAGGTTGCAAAAATATTGCTGGTGCAAGAATTAGAAACAAATAACCATCGTTTGTGCTTTTCCTTTGGTCAATGGTTTGAAAATAAACTAAGTCAACCCATCTTTTAATCGCAATATTCTCTTTAGCGATGATCCATCATTTAGTGTATAAAAGGCATAAACACTGCTACGTTCATAACATAACTGTTTGGTTCGGCCATTATTACCAATTATTTAAGGCACCTATGGAAAACATAATTCTTGCAACATGACGGCGGTACATGCCAAACAGCCCGTTAAACAATCGACTTGCGAAAGGAAACATTTTGGTGTCACTTAAAATATCGTTTAATTTTACGCCCTCAGATTATGTTTTCTGGTTTAACGCGTAATGTCGTTGGTTGATGCGAACAAGGCAGTATCTTTTAGAAAATTTGTAAGACAACATTGTGCGCAATCAGTTCTTAAAAAACTGGTCGAAAATTGGACTTCGCACTAAATGCGGAACAGTCGCGCGGCGCTCACAATCAAATCTTATGCTAAAAATAAATATCCAAATCAGTTTAGTAGAAGCAAAGTAATGTGTAAAAATTTGAGCCAATCCTTGGAAATAAAACCACAACGATATTCACCATTCGCGGACCAAAATAAGTCGCTGTACGCTTGAGTAACGTTGGAAAATATTGCAGTTATTTCCCAAGTAAGTGTTGTGTTGTCCCACCTGTGTGTTTGTATGGTCCAAAATGAAGTACCTATCGTAAGTTTGTGCAAAAAGTTTGTGAGAGTAGCTTGCTGGCTTAACATATTGGCAATTTACGCACCAGCATAAAGAGAATTTTGTACTCAGACGTTACAGCTTCTCAGTGTGGGCCCTACAGAAGCTCCTATCGGAAATTGAATTTGGCCGTAAAATCATCTTTTCTGACGAAATGCATTTTTATCTCGGCCGCATCTGGGAATCGGAAAAACCGCAATATTTTTTCTTTATCTTTTATTTGATTTGTTTTCACTCTTCATTTCAATTAAAATTAAAACATTTGCAATTGTCATAGTATCGTTGTTATATGTACATATGTATGTATGTATGTATAAATGTATGAATGTACGTATGTGTGTATGTATGTTTGTACGTGCATAAATACTTTTTTATAATTTTGGTGAAAAGTTGTTTTAAAAACTGTTTAGAAAAAGAAAATGTTTTTAATTTTTTTTTTTGTTTCAAACACAAAAGTTTGCGAAATTTGTAAAAAAGTACTTTTCAAAAAAGGGGGGTTTTCAAAAAAAGTACTTTCGTAAAAATTTACGGTTTTTCTTTTTCAAACTCTTTGAAAAACATAAATAATTAAATAAAAACTTACCTTTACCCTCAATTGGCAGATGGTTGCACTTCATAATGGCCAAAACAGCCTGGGCGATATTTGGGAACTCAATTAGACCCGACGATGAACGTTCTGTTTTCAAAGGGAATAAACGGACAGATGTAGCAGGAACCTCCTTAATATTGAAAATGCCAATCAATTGATCTTCGGTGAGGCCAGGTGGTGTATTGAAGAAGTGTAAAATCTGTTAATGAAAAAATTCAAACAAAACATAATTTTATAACAAAAGTTTTATTTGGTTTTAAAGGGTTTTCTTTTTTTTTGTTTTTGCATTTAATTTTTTTTAAATTTTACCTTGCTTGGTGGTTGTATACGATTTTTGCTGGCCTGTGCTGGCGATAAGAAACGATTATTTTTGGAGCCAGTATATTCTTTGAAGCTGGGTGTATGATCGGGCAATAGGAAGGGATTTATAACTTCAGAAAGAAAATTTTGTTTGGAGAAAGCAATTTGTATTTTGCCAGTTGTGCCAATCGGAATGTTGTTCAAATGTTGAACGCAACGTTCAACGGCGACGGCATCACCCATTTGTACCATGGCGGTACCTTCTTTGGTCTTAAGAAATTTAATCTGTAATCGAGAGAAAAATAAGAAAAATTAAAATCGTATTTCAAACAAATATTTTCTTTGAGGCTTTAAAAACTATTTTCTACATTTTAGTTTGATTTAAAATCACGCAAATAATCAGGATCAAGCATGATTCACACTTATCATTCTTGTTTATCGTAACATTATGTATTAAAATATTACTATTTTCAAAAAACATTTTCCCATACAAATATCTGACAGCAGCTTAAACCTTTTTTGTGTTCAATTCACTCTACTTAATCGCCTGTTTGTTTGATGTTTTCTATCAAATTTAGTCGATGACCATATACATAGATGTTGGAACATGTTTTTTGACTGGGTTGCCTTGTACTCTTTAAACAAAAAAAAATAAAACAAACAAAAAAAGTTACACAAAAAAAATTACAAAATTTTTTTGCAAGTTTTATAGGAGCTCACTTGAATGTAATAATATGGAGTTGAAATTCAATTTTCATTTAATATTATTTTTTATATTCATTTTTTTTTTGCAACAAGTTTAACAAACTTAAATTCAGTTAAAAAAAAAAACAAAACTTGAAATATTTGTTTAAAAAAAATCGCTTAAATACGATGGTTGAATTGCGAACGTAAAAAATAAAATGACCTGTGGTTAAACAGAAATCTTGTAATATCGGTGAATGGCTGTAAACGGGGGTTTGAAAAAAGAAGTGTTAATTTAAAAAAGTAAGAAAAAAAAACATTTTGTGCATGAAAATAATATTTTAAAATTTATCAAGATGTTTCAATATTAAAAAATCTTGTTTTTAATTAAAATCTGTCAAATCTACATATTTTATCATTTACCATAGATGGGGTTGAACAGAAACATAAAGAGTAGCAAAATTTACAAAATTAATTTTTTGGAATAAAATTACTAAAAAAAAATTTTTTTTTGGAAATTAAAACAAAAAATATTAAACAACAACTCAGTGACTAAGTGCTGTCTCACACTCATCAAGTCAAGTCACGTCAAGTCTGAGTTTTTGGAGAGAGAGGAAGAGAAGTCTGTACTCCTTTCCATTCTCTCTTCCTCTCTTTTAAAAACTCAGACTTGACTTGATGAGTGTGAAACAGAACTAAGTGTTGGGAGTCACGCGAAAATAATGGCACTACCCTTCAACGACTTCTGCAAAAGTTGCCAAGACGCGAATGAGGCAGAGACCATACATCACCTCTTATGCTTTTGCCCTGCACTGGGCGATCTCTGGAAAATGCATTTTAGGCCGCGAAGACTTGACAATCTGTCGGATGCAACCGAGATAAAGCTTCCTTCCTTTATTAGGGATTGTGGTTAGTTCAATGACCAGGGTCGAAACAGAGTGAGCCAGACGACGTTAGTTTTTATTATCATATCATCTCTTGAGTTTTCATTTCCACCTCTCATCCCTTATCTGTCACTCTCTCTTTCATTTTATTGAAAGGTACTACAAAGAGATCGTACATATCGGACCCATGATTTTTCTTCTTTTGCTACTGCCTGTTTTATATATCAATCTATCTCGTTACTATTCATACATTATTTAAAGACAGTAGTGACAATTATCAGTACCTAGAAATTGCTCAAAAAACTACGACAATAATTGAAACAAACCAAATAGACAGAATTATTTTGAACAACATTTTTTTTACGATAAAAAAGTACGTTTTTTTAACCATAATTTTTTTTAAGTCGTTTACGGTCAGATTTAGGTAAAATTTAAGTAAAGATAAAGGGGTTCGATACGTTTTTTTTTGTTAAAACAATAACATTTTATAAAAAATTCGTTTACAAACATTTTCATTCTAATCAAAATTTCCATCTCTTTTTTTATCTCCCTTTATTGGTTTATATACAAAAAAAAGGAAAAAAAAAGAAATAAAATTTGCAACTTTTTTTTTTAGTTTATTTTATTAAGCACGCAATCAATTTTGTATTATCGACAATAATGAAATAAAATATATTTGAAAAAATTTACTCTTTGAAAACAAACGAAAAACCAACTGGTTTTCATCTAATAATGCAGGTTATTAGATGAAAAACCAGTTGATTTGTGCTTGAACATGCATGTGAGTAAATGCAATTAAGAAAAAAAAAACATTCAACAAAGTACATAAATGAATTTCTAGCAAATCATCTCTATTAAAAGTTCATTAAATTAAAAATTGCAGCATAGTTTGCAACAAAAAATTGCGTTGCTGACCATAAAAGATTTTTTCACTTTCACTAATCAAATATAGCAGCAGCAACAAACTACAAACAATTATAATAATTATGATGTTGCTGATGGAGATGAGGCATGCGACTTTGTCGAAAGATGCAATATTGAAATTAAGTCAGAAAAATTTTATTGGAAAAAGCAGCTGCATGATTCCAACGTAAATTAAGTTTATTCAACTTGTGCTTTTTCGCTTTTGTATTTGATGCAGCCAGCATTAAATGCTTAATAATATAACAGTTAAAACCCAGCTAGAGGTATTATATTTTTGATAGATTTTTCATTTTTTAAAACTTTAAAGAAGTTTTCTTTCTAAAAAAATGTTGTGATAAATTTTCTTTGTACAAAATATTTTAATTATTCGAATTTATAGGAAATTTTCAGTAAATTATAGTTTAACAAAAACAGTTTTTCAAAATTTGCTTTTTTAAAAACAATTTCACAACTTGTTGTCCTTTAATGTAATTTTTTTTCGCTACATGTTTAAAAGATTCTTGCCCTCTTTGGTTTAAAATTGTATAAAATGTTATAGAAGCGTAGAGACAATTTAAATTGTAACAGATACATAATGTTAATTATAATTAATTGCTTGTAAAACTGTTTCCGGGAGGATTTGTTTTTTTCAATGCATCCAAGCTGAAGTGTAAATTTATGATGTTTCAATTTGTTTTTTTTTATATATAAAATACAAAAAACTTCTTTACAAAATGTTACAGCATTTGTGTCAAAAGTAATTATGAAGTTTTTGATTGCTCTATTCCCGTCTTGTCAACACACTACACAAGTTTTTGTTTATATTAAAAAAAAAAAGGAAATTTAAATACCCAAGAGTTAGGATTCTAACGGTTGAAATAAAACCAAATGGCTTAACACTAGGGAATCCAGGTACAATTTCTCCTAAAAAACAAATGCATGTAAGCAAACATATAACTGCTCTTCTAAAGTTTTGTAGAAGTCTCTTATGAACATTTGGCACAACAACACATTTATGAAAGAGGTCATACAGGCATAAACGTTCACACGCATACACAAAATGGCGTAAACATACTTTGTTTGAAAAAAAAAACAAACTCTTCAAAACAATAATTGGTAGCAAAGCTACCTCTAGGAGAGGAGTTGTTTACAATTAAGACAGTGTGTCAGAGCAGCCATTAAATCATATTTAAATGGTTGTCATTTGTCTTCCTTTTATTTTTCACTCTTCCTGAAGTGCAAAAAACTGGGATAAAGTGAAATAAATGTTTTTTTTTTTAAATTTTTAACTAAATTGCTGAGTAGATAATAGATGTTTAGTAGAAGAGACATACATACATACATCCATATGTATGTACAGACATTATTTCTACCAAAAACAGACGTGTGGTTCTATGTAAGGAAATTTATGATAATGTTGAAAATAATGGTGTGTCATTAAGTGGATGATGTGATGTTGATGACAATCTTACACAATGACACTTAAGCTCAGCGATAGAATAAAAATTTTATTAAAAAAAAAATATATATTTAAAAAATAAATAAGTTTTATTACTTTAAAATAAACAAAAGCTTCCTTCCTATACACTATAAAACACATTCCTTTACAAATTTCTTTAGCTATTTTTTTTCTATGAAAAAGGAATGGAAAATTGAAATAAATTTTTAATTAAAAAGTTTATCGAAACCCCTTATAAAAAATAATCAATAAATAACGAAAACTAAATTTAAAAATTTTAAGTAAGATTTAAAAAGAGAAATAAACACAATTTTTATATAAAATTTGCTTCGAAAAAGAAGTTTTATGGAAAAATTGTATAAAAAGAAAATTTGCAAAACATTTTTTTAAGACATTTTTTTAGGATTTTTTTTAAATAGTTTTGCAAAGAAGAAAAAAGAATTATTATAAATAATTTTATATATAATTTGTTTGTTGTTTTATTTAAACAAAATTTAAATAAAATAAAAAATTTTCTCTTTCTGTAATGCATCAATTGTTGAATTTTACACTCTTGGGGTTAAAATATAAATACATTCATACATACATACATATCGTCACCTAATATGCAAAAGGGCGTAACAACACTTTTTATTTTTTTATAGGAGAAGCAAAAAACGTCGTAGGCAACTTAGTTATTCAAAAATAAAAACAGTCAGTTTTTTCATTCAAGTGTGTTGTTACGCCTTTTTGTTTTTGAAATTTAAACACTTGTTGTTACGGCCTTTTGAATTTCGTTTGTAAAATCGTTTTTTCTTGACGTATAAGTTCAAAATTCTGAAGAGACATGTAATTTAGTTTAGTGCATTATAATCAATCAAAAACTCGATTTTGATTTTTTTTTGCTGTTACGCCCTTTTGCATATTAGGTGACGATATGTATATTTAAATATTCTTATTTAACTCACAATCATAATTAAATATTAAAAATGATTTGTTGGCAGTTTTAACGTTTCATTAACCCTTCTCCCACCATCCAACCTTAAAGAGGCATATTAAATGAATTCGCAAAAAAAAATATTTTGTTATAAAAAATTCACAAGATTCACGAGCAAAAAAAAAAATGGTGGAGTTTAAGTTTCTCATGCAAGTACGAACGTACGAGTAATTAAAAATAAACTCCCTCTAGCAAACTTACACAGTGTTAACAAAATGATTTACAAAACATTAATTTAACACAATCAAAAGGGGGTAACACTAACAAAAAAGAAACATTTATTAACTAGTTGTCTCTCTCTTTATCATGCACTGTAACGGAGGGAGTTTTTTTTTGTGGAACAATTTATGCAGAGAAATTTTCTTTTGTTGGTATTTTTGTTGGTTTTTTTGTTTGTAATCTTAAGAGTTTCAAGTTACATTATTGTAAAAGAAAAAGTGATTGCCTTATTGTGCGGGAGTTAAAAAGGAAAATATAAATTGAGGGTTTTTTTGTTATTGAAATTAAGCTTTTAAGGCAGGAAAAATGGTTTTTTTAAAGGAAACATTATTAATAAGTTTATTGTTAAAATAACAAAGAATAAATTATTATTAGGGGGGGTTTTTAATGTAACTTAAATAAAATATTAAGTTTCCCAAAAATATTAATTCAGTTTCAAGTTTTTTTTTTAATCATTTTTATTAAATTCCTTTAAGCCTAGTGTTGGAAATTCTTAAATGTATCCTTTTTTTCTGCAAATTTTTCTTTTGTTCTTATCTTTAATAAACATAAATGTTTTTTTTTTTAATATGATTGTATGTCCATTTAATGATATCATTAAACATAAATTTGAGCTTAAACAAATGGAAAATTTAATGACATGGTAAGTTTGGACACTGGTATTTCATCTAACAGCTGCTGTTGTACAAATTTTCTTTTGTTGTAAGTCTCAAAAGAAGAATCGTTGACAGCTGTACAAGCATGACATGAGTCCCAAGAAATTATAACGTTAATACTTATAACCAAAAGAAATGGAATATGAGGCAAACAAAAAAAGAAAAAGTTAATTGAGTGTAAAAGAAAAAATATCTTACAATTGTCATAGTAGAACAGACAGTTAACAGACCTTTACAAAAGTTTCTATGTTTCTCGTTTTGTTTTTTTCATTTAAAAAACTTTCACCCAAAAATTTTATATATTATAGTTAAGACCAACTTCCACTTGCCCCATAAAATAAGACTTTATTTTTGCAATTTACTTCGACAGCTATTGATTTATTATTGTTATTATTTCATCGTATATTTTGCAAAAACGTACAAATTTGGCAAAATCGATTTAATCATTTTCCCCTAATCCCGGTTGAGTTTAACACCCTGTAACATAATAACAATTTCTAAATATGTTTGGCCACTTTTAGACTAACAGTTTAATTTGGTGAAAACTTATATTTTCTTCTTTTTAATTTGATATATTCTCCATATTCCATATCCTTTTAATTCCCACTTATAGTTTTCATTTGCCATTGTCCCCACGGTCTCGTATATCAACGCATAACGTTGTTGTTCTGTTCATTTAACCATAAATTTTTGCATTTCAGCTTTGTTTAACTTTATTTTTGTACAAATAAACTTTATGGCTGCTGTTTATTGAAAGATAATTTTCATATTAACGATAAAATTCAACTTTGTATTGTTTGGAAAAGTTTAATATAGAAAAGAAGAAACCAAAATTCAATTAATGTGAAACGAAAAGATGTCTGTTGCCATAATAGGGCGTTTTTAATAGAAAATAAAACAGATTTTTTTCTTTGCGATTACGTTTAAATAACAAAAATAAAATACAATAAAGAGAGATAAATGTAAACAAACAGATGAGATTTTTTGTTTTTAAATTTTATGCAAATATTTTATAAAAGGAATTTGAAGGCAATTTTTAGCAAAATAAATTTAAGATAAAAAATAAGAAAATTTAAAATTTTTTTTCTGCTTTTGTAAAGGATTTATTAAAAATCATTTCTTGGTTTTTTATATTATCTGTAGTAACAACTTTTAAAGCTTAAAACTTGCAATATAATGAACCGATTTCAACAATTTTATGTTTCTGCCTTTTTTATTCATTTTAACTTTACCAAATCTCACACTGCTCCGTTGATGCTACGTGCTTTAATAAAGGATACAAAGGATTTTTATCATAACGATTGAAATTGAAGTGGTATTCTGTCAAATATAGAGATACAGTAGAAGCTATTTATTAAAATAATGATAAGATAGAGATCAACTTATAATTCAATGTTAATCAAAGTCTCTATTGTTTAAGCAAAATTAAAATTAACGTTTGACAACAACAACATACAAAACTACATACATAAATGCATGTATCTTGAAAAAATAAAATATATATATTTTTTTAAGCTTATCCTTTGGTGGGTGTTTGTTGAAAGTCACAATGATAAATGACAAGATGATGACAATAATACGAAGCAATAACGATGAGAAAGGATAAGAAGTGAGAACATTATAATCATTTTGTTTATTTCTTTATTATTATTTTTGCAATCAAAGCTCCTCATTGCCAGATTAAAAGAAAAGATTGGGAGAAAAAATCAAAAGATACAACTAACTGCTGGCCTTTTCAAGTGCAGAAAGATGCTCACTATACAAAAATGGGTGTGGAGAGTAAGTGACAGACATTCTTTTGTTTGGTTTTCTTAAAAATCAAGAAATGATGGATAAGTAAACATCATTATAAAAATATATTTTTTTATTTCTTTCTTGTAGCTTGAGTTTAAAGTCATTTTTTTTTGTTATCAGTTATTTTTATGTCACCAAAATGTATTAAAAGAAAACTCTCAAGGAAATTAGATAAATATAATCAAACAATTGTCATTGATCCAGACGTTTGTAGATAATTTTTGATAAATTATTAAAGTAATATAGTAAATGTTTAGTAAAATTTTTTAGTTTCGAATTTTTTTTTTTTGCTAAATTCTCTATATAAAAGGTAAACAAAATATAAATTATTGGGCAAAGGGAAATCTTTGTATCCCTTTTAAGCGCTTTGGGCACAAGGAGTATTAAATTTGGCATAATAAAATTTCATGTAACAAAATTATTTTCTGTATTTTTAAGTATGTTAGAGGTTATAGGCGTTAAATTAACTACCAATAAGTTTTAAACGCTCTAGTGCTGTCAGTTAATTTTTTAAGTAGCCCTTTAGATCATCTCTACTCTACCTCTTGTTACTTTGTCCCTTTTTAAATTTGTATCTTTCACTTTCTTTTATTTTATTTCTTCTTTTGTTTTAAATTATTTTCAAACCACAAAAAAAAAGAAGATAAAAAACGAATAACAACTCTTAAACAATTTATTGTTATTTTTATACCCTTCACACACACATGTGTTAAGGGTTTATATAGGTTTGTCATTCCGTTTGTA
>NDXZ01004347.1:18396-32212 GCA_003055125.1 Paykullia maculata | reverse complement strand
TGCTGAATAGTAAAGTGTATATAAGTACGAACAATAGCTGCTAATTGGTTAAGAGGGGAGGTAGGCGAAGTGAAGCGCATTAGATATTGCAACGTAGTAAAATGATATTATAATTAGGAAGAATGATAAAAAATTCTTGAAAATTGGGGCTAAAGACTATTTATAATAAAAATTTAGCCTGGAGTTAGCATAAGTGTCATTTTAAATGTATTTTTTATCCATTTTGCTAAACTCATGTTAACTTAAAATCAAACTCCTATTATTGGCAGCTAGAAATTTTTTTTAGCCAATACTCTGCTTAGCCTAATCGGCTTGCAAGTGAGCAGAAAGTTGTGTGCGATGTATACGTAGTTTTTAATTTTTCGTTAAAGATACGACCGTAGATGTCTACGCTGTGACTATAAATTATACAATGTAATTTATAATACTTTATATACTAGATACATATCTATTAAGAAAATAAATACTGCATTTCCTCTTGTTCTAACAAAATAAGTTTAAATATAATTTTTTTTTTGAATTAAGTATAACACCAGTATGCAAAATGAGTCGACTTTGCAATAAAAGTGGATCACTTTTTCGTAAAATTTATTTGATATCGAACCTAAATGCTTAGTCTAAACAGTAAAAAAGAGTCAATATACTTTATAAAGATAAATAATATAGACTTGAAAAAGTGACGAAATAGACTCTTCTTTTCGTTTGTAGTTCGAGAAAAGTTAAATAAAAACTAAACGTGTCCTGATACGTTGACTACTGGAAAGAAGTAACGTTTTGGCGATAGTTAACGGTTTTATGAGTCTTTTGCAAATATTCCTATAAAGAGTATCGACTAGTAGTAATAAACCAAATACGGGTCTAGTTAAGCGGTGTATAACACATTACTGATAACGACTTCTATAAGTTTATACTATCATTTGTATATATTTTAGTTGTTACAAGCAAGTTTTTATTTAATGGTATTATAGCAGTGACTTCTTCATCTACAGACTTTTAATCGAATGGTCTATTTTAGTCATTAGCAATAAGTCGTTCCTTGATGACATTAAAGTATTGAATTGATAGCGTTTGTTGTAAGTATTTCACTGCAAAATGATCGGCGTGGCTTAGTATATTAGCATTTCAACTTAGTACTGGGCAATCAAAAATTTCGTTGGTGTCATTTCACCTTTGCTTTTCGTATGTAAAAAATTCAAATCAGCATCAGTGTTGATGACTATAACTTAAGCTTACACTATGTACTTCTAGTAGTTAGCTAAGACAATAATGCTGACTATATTTTAGATAGTATGCTAAACTTATAATCTAAGCTTTACAAGCTAATATTACTTTTTTTTTTGATTATATATACATATATATATATTATAAATTATATATGTATATATATACATATATATTATAAAGTATATTAATAAATAACCAATTAACAATTTAAATATAGTCGTAAGTTTAAAATATGTATTGGTCTCTATAATAGCATCACTTATTGTTCATTCGATGCCACCATTGATCTCTAAGCTGCTATTAAATTAAATTTTTGCAAAAAATCCTGCTTAGCAGTAGAAAGAAAATATCAATTTTCCCAAAGCTCGCAGCAACGGATAAACACTCTTATTGCAAAATAACTGTAATAGACGCAAACACACTGAAATTAGCGGTCATTATCAGTATCAAATGATTTATAGTTTATAGGAGCTATTCATGGAAATACAAATCATACTTGTTTAATTCAAATGTAGGACATATTAGCAGATATTAGGATAAAACAGAGTTTCTTAAACGTAGAGTTTTGAAGTTCTTTTTTTTTAGGAATTTTTATCAATAATTACAGATACAGATTGTTATAAAACAATTTTACGAAAATGTTTAAAAATTATTTTTAAAATTTTGTTGGGTCTAATATTTCTTATTTAACGAAACTGATGCAAAAATAATTGTCTTCTATTTAGTGTTTGAAAATATTTTTCGTATAAGAAAAATTTATTTATTTTGTTGTTGTTGTTTTTCATTTAAAATAAAAGCCATTGAATTCTGTCAAATACATCATGTTGCATCTAAACCGCCAGAGTTGTGTTTTAATTTTTGAACAAGCAACAAAATTGGAATTATAATACATAAATGCAAATATATGTATGTCTTTTGTAAAGGACACCCTGCCTAAAAGAGATAGGTATTGTTAGATTTTCAAAAGTTTTGAAATAAAAAAATCCATTTCAATCGATTTAGCGAACAAACAGCGTTGACTTTGGTAATTAAGGCTTCTGCCCCAGTTTCAAATTAGACAGATGTCACTCAAACAACATCTATCCGCACCATTGCATAACCCTTTGCAAAGGAATATAATATTTTTTAGTAACTTCAGTTAAATTGCGGCACCATGAAATGTTTAAACTTTTAGTATTATAACTCTTAATTTAGTTTTTCTAACATAATTATGGCCAACTTTTATTGAAGAAGATTTACCGAAAATCGAAAAAATTAGAAATATTTACATGTATATGTATGTGTATGTATTTTAAAAACATCTAAAGGAGTTAGCAACTCCGTTTCGTTTAGCGTCTCTCTTAATTCGTATACATCTCACCCACTAAATTTGTTAGTCATATTTCAATTGCACCATCAATGTTAAAACCAACAACACAAAACAGCGACAGCTTCAACATTATTTAGCAACTAAAGCGAAATTATATTAAGCCGCTAACAATTTCCCCCCGCACACCCCTTCCAGCATTCACCTTTTTCATTTATCATTTATTTGCCACACAACAGCTAACAGCAACGGAGAAAAGAAACGAAAAGAGAAACAAAAACTGTTACAAATTCATATTTTGCAATTTAGAGATTATTATTTTAACGTTCGTTTATATTTTTGAAAGTGAAAAGTAATGAAAACGAGATGGAAAGATAGAGGAGGAGAAATAACAACAACAGCAGTTTGTTATTTATTAGAGATGTTTGAATGCAAGTGTTGAGTTTTATTTCATTTTAGTTCATTTCTTGTTTTAATTTAAAATTTCAATTGTAACTGCAATTGTACACTGCGGTTAGTGAATACTGTGTTGGTGGCATTAGTGTTTTGGATAGTTGATAGTAGATAGCTGATGTTGTTGTTGTTGTTGTTGTATGACGAAAAGTAATGCTCTTAAAGCGAACATTTTGGCGTACAAATATAGAGAACTAGAGATTTTTTTTAACACAAAAAATGTACTCCATAAATATAATATGATTTCGATTTAAGCATTTCATAAAGCAGGTATTTCCATGTTATTTTTACCAGAACTTTTTCGAAGGTTTCGATTTTAATAAAATTTTGTGAATGTAGGTATGTAGCAATGCACGTACTTACATATGTGTTCAAAACGGTTTTATTTGTTTTTTAATTTTGATAAACAGTGACAACCCTGTAGCTTTGAGTTATTGAAAATTGTTTTCTTTCAGATTTAAAAAAAAATTTTTTTTTATTACAATTGGCAAGATGTCAAGGTTTACGAAATTTAATTAAAAAAAAATTTTTTTTAATATTAAATAATTTTTTTAAAAATTTCTCCAAATTTTTTTATAATTTTTATACAAAAAGTTACTTTTATAATCTAAACACCCTGATATTTTCAGACTGGTGTCTGTACTGGTTTTTGAGATATTAGAAAATATGAAGATGTATATTTAATTTTTTTTTACTATTTCTTACAATATACTTGTAAATTATTTTACTACTTCTGCAGCTGCCGACCACTTATTTAAGGTCCGCGCGCGTTAACCAAATTTTTTTGGGCCTTATATGGCTCTTATATTAATTAACATTTACTAAGTATAGGAGGTGCCACACCCACTATTTTGATTTTTAACCATTTTACGTGACAACGTATGTACATATATTATGTAACATCAAAGTTATCCAAGAAAATTTGCAGATTCTATTTATTCTGTTTAATGACATTCCATATCATTGTTTGGAAAGTATCACGCCCACTATTTAGATAAAATTTCTAAAACTTTTCATTAAAGCGTTTTTTTAATATCCAATTTTTATATTTCTGCTGCTACAGCAGCATTACTCTTAGAGCTGCCCATTGAATGAGTTTAATTGGTTTTTAAATACTTCTCATACAATTTAAAAGAAATTTGTTTTTGTATTTGTTATTGCTAAACTTGCTTATGAACAATTTTTACAATTTTTTTTAAATAAATAAATGAATAATTTGAACACGCATATTTGCACAAAGATATTTGTACGATTTTAAAACAACAACAATGTATCGGCTTAAGGCTACAATGAAAACTGCAAGTTGCAGTGTCGCTCATTAAGAGATCATAAGCATAATGGGCGCAATAATAATATTGAAATGTTAAGAAGAATATGATGGTGAGACAGAGCTTTAAAACTGAAGTTCGTAAGCCGTAGTTTTGATTGTAAAGCAAAAGTTGGAAAATTTTGCTAAAACTAAAGTGATTCATAAATACTTTTCTTAAACCTTTATTAACACAAATGGCGTTTAGTTTAGAGCTAATGTTAGTTTGGGACACCCTTTGTTTTGACATTTAACTCTTATTAATTTTGACCCAATAGCTGAATTGCATTTGCGGCCTTGATCATTTTCTTTATAAAGTAAGTTAAATTTTAGAATGCTAAAGCATTTCCAGGTTTCTGATATTTGATTGTAAATCCAACGGAAGATTTAATGCCGTTGCACTGTGTTTTCCAATATTAAACACTGTAGCCTGCAGTTGCAGTTGCTAGTTTAAATGCGAAATGACAAATAAATCTTACAAGTTCATTTTGAATTTAAAATAAATAAAAAAAAACAAAAGCTGTTAGTTTGATCTTATTAAAGAAAAAAAAAACTTACGTGCGTTCAATTTTAATTATTAAAAACATGACGTATGTATGTCATCGCACAAACTACAGAAAGCTACGCATGTTACGGCCAATGGCGCGGCAATAGACTGGTGTGACAGTAGCTTTAGTTCAGTTTTATCTTTTATTTGTATGTCTCTTTTTTTCAAAAGTTATCAAATTGTGATATTATTGCTCTAATTAATTAATTGCTTTCGTTTATGTGTAAACAAAAACACGCACACAAAACAAAAACATTTAGCAACCCAACAACTTTTCATTTAAGGCTTAAAAACATTTATTGTCTAGTTTTTATTAAATCACGATATAAGTTGTTATGAGTTTACGTTTTCAAAGATTTGGCCAAATGATAAAAACCATTTGAAAGTTCATTATAAAGTGTTGTAAATGTGTTAATGAAATGTTAATAAATTGCTTATCACAAAGGTGGAATGAAACCCGTTTAAATAACAGTATTTCATTTAATTCATTATTTTAGGCCCATTAATTTTGTTATCGACCATTTAACTACTGTTAAATAATTTATATAAGTTTATGGTTTTTTGTTGTTGGGAAATTTATTTATTATTAAGCTAAATAATATTTCTAGGTAACCTACATACATATATCCAGCAATAACCAAAAACATTTGCAAATGGAATAATATTTTATTAATTTACGTAATTTACTCTGGATTAATTATTGTTTGTTTTTGTTAATTAGAATTTTCTATTAATTTATAATTAGCTAAATGAGCTGTATTTAAAAGTGTTAATTTAATTTGAATATAAAAATTAAATAAATTATATTAAAGTTAAATAAAGTTGTTGAGTCTGTGGTTGGCTTGTCAGCCCTAAAAATTGCTAGTGATTTATACTATTAAAAGTTAATGAAATGTGGTTTCTATGCTGGACAAATTTAAGATAAATAAGTTAATATAGAAGAATTGTAAATCTAAAAAAAAAAATTATTTTAGTAAGAAAAAGAACTTAAATTATTACAAAACCTTTAACGCAATTCTTATACATTTGACTGACTGACGCATGTTTACAAGTTTCATGACAGACATAATCCATATGTAAGTTTCTAGAAAACTCCAAACCACATGGCAAGTGGTGAAGTCTGGAAAGTTTAGAAAAGATTTTGGGAAACATATTTCAACAAGGCAAAATAAAATAAGAATTTATTATAGCAAAGCAGATGTGATATAATTTGCCTCAGTACATGCCAACCAGCATCCCTATGCGTTTGTTGTTGGATTGGGAGCTTTAGTACAATTTTACGCTGACCCGTTTGCTGAAGCGCTCTCGCTATTTAATACTGGTCGTAATATCTACTGACAACATAACAGAGGCTAAAAAGTACCTGTTTGATCGATGTCCGTCACTAGCAAGAGCATCAAACATTTAAACAACATTATTTTTTCTAGCAGCCCTGTTGCAAGGCAAGACCGCCCTGGAAGCATAAATCATTGCCAGATGTTTGTCTTTAAGAACAACCAAGAAGAACTTGCAAAATCATAAAAAGTCGTCATATTAAGGGCCTGAGATGTCAAAAGCAAATGCTGCTTGTCGGACATGCTGCTTCTAATCTACAGAAGAAAGAGTTTTCTTGCATTAGGCTATTGATGAAAATGGACAACTATCAATGGTCAGATGTCTGGTTTTGACAACAGGAATTGGCCCATTTTTAACTGCAGTTTTAAGAAGTCAAAGCCCTCAGAACTCCCATGTAATCGTAAAAGAAATTGTTGCAAAATGGTATTTGAATATTTCCGAAAAAGCTCGTACCTGTCAGCAAGGCCCTTAAAGATTTGTGTCTCATATCCTTGTTAATCTATATTTTCTATTTTCCTTTTAGTCAGAGAAAAAAACTGTGTTCCCAATTTGAATAAATCGAACCTAAATTAAGCTTCACCTGTTACCTTTTATTTTTACCTGCAATTCTGTCTCACATGTCGCTTTGCAATTAAAAACTTCTTTTATTAAATTTTGGCGTTTTATAACAATTAATTTTAATCAACTGCCGGTCATTTGCTTCTAACAAACATTATTAAATTTCCACCAGTTGCTGCTAAACAAATTAATGATTGACTGCCTTTTAAGATAAATTAATCTTAAAGTTATTGCATCATTGTTTTAACTGACGGCAAAACATATTGTTGCAATTTGTTATTGTTCAGATACACGATACACACAAAGAAAAAAATTTGTTTAAGTTGTGATGGTAACGAAACATGTTGATGGAATATTTAGAAAATATTGATATTGATTGTTTAAGAAAATGCATTGTTATAAATAAATTATGGTTAAAGACATTTTTTACACCAATATCAATATCATATGCATATAATTGTATGTTTATTGCAGCCATTTAAATAATTAAGGGAAATCAGATTTATAATGTTCTGAAATTCTTGTCATCATATATGTATATCAATGAGCAATAATTAGGTTGTTTTATAAACATTTGCTGTAATCATATAAATATACATATATGGTTCAAGCACTCTCTTAAGATTCACCTTAACAATATAATGCAAGTGGCAATCATATAAACATTTCCAATGACCATTTAATATTAAAATAATATTTTCCACAACCAAATATAAGAAATTAAATAATATTTATTTGCATGTAGCGATTACCTACATATAACATTATAGATGTTTACCAACTTGTGCTCAAAAAACAAAAGCTAATTATTTCCGATTTCTAGATAGAGATACGAGCACTTGATTGAGGTGCATGTGTTAGTGTAAAGTGTTTTACATAAAATGTTTGTTGAAATTGAAAATGAATTGAATAATTATGAAACCACATATAGAATTGCTGGTAAACAAAGTGGCTAAAGCCTGTACTAATGCGTAGTCACATAAAATCAAATGGTGTCAGATAGAAGAGTTATTAAAGAATTATTAGCACCTTATTATTTTGTAAAGAAAATTTAGCTGCCTTGAAGAATATGTTTCCTTATTGCTCTATTAGGAATTGCATTTTATTTATTATTTAAACGAATACTTTCAACAACAATTGTCCCAAAAAATATTTTTATAAATAAAGGAAATGAAACTAAACACTTTTAGGCTCGTTTTCACAACTTATCGTTAGTTAAAGTGCCGGTGTTATCGGACAGATAAATAATTTTTGGTTACTATACTTTAAGATGAAAGAGATTTTTAGTCTAAAGTTGGGATTCTCCGACCTTTAACTTTTATCATAAGATTTGGTAAATTAACCCATATCTTCCCAGTGTTCGATTAATCGAACAGTAAATTTCATGCGTTTTCAAATGCTTTTTTCCTTTTTTTGAATTAAAACTCAATTTTTTTTATAAAATTAGATATTGTAAGAGGTTAGCTTTAAATGTAAACCTAAAAGTTCTTAATTTTGTTACAAACTCAATCTCAAACTATCTACGAACCACTGCTATTTATTCGAAAAAAAAAATTCTCTGGGACGATATGGGTTAAGGTTGTCTGTACTAGATAAAGGTGCCACTTTTTCTTTTTCAACTATTTAAACCTGCCATTTCGTATGTAGAAGGTTGTGGTCTGTGGTAAACAGAAACCAATATTGCCATAATTTGAAAGTTATAAAATTTATTTTAAATGGAAGTCGTAATAATGAAAAAACAAAAAAATAAAGGTCCCTTAATTGTTTACTTTAGCTAAAGTAACTTTTAGTTATCATGTACTTTATAGGCAGATCATAATAACGACCCTTATAGTATTAGCTGTTCAGTATTGAAAATTTGAATATTTCATTTTCAAATTTGTTGTTTGTTTTAATTTTTTTTTTATTCACTTGCTGACTGTCAGCCAGACTTTTGATGTAAAATCATGTAAAACAATTCCGCTCCCCCCCATCCAATTTGTTTATTTATTATTATTGGCAGTCGGCAGTTTTTGTTATTTATTTTACGTTTAAGCGTAAATTGCATTGATTAGCAGCCACAACAAAATTATTATTTTTTGGTTTAAAAGTTACATAATATTTTCCCTCTTTATTTATATTTTGGTAATTTTAAAATTTAGGAAAAAAGAAGAAGAAAAAAACCAAATATTGGCAAAAATAACAGTTTAACAAAAGCTAAAGATGAAGATGTTAGCGACGGCTCATAAATTTTGTTTGTAAAGAAAAAATGCAAAAAAATAAAATAAAATAAAACACAAATTAAGGCAGCCACATAATTTTGAAAGTAGGAAGTGTAAAATTGAAGAGGCAGATGTGAGTGTGTGTGTGAGTGCGTTTGTGTGTTGTTTTGTTTGAGGTCTATAGACATAAATAAGCAATTTACTGTTATGATTATTAGTTATTTATACTACCTATTATCGAAATGCCAACAAGTTTTAAATAAGTGTGAAATAAGTATATTAAAAAAGTTGAATTTTCAAATAATTTTATGTATTTTTTTTAAACTTTGAAAAAGGTCACTGATTAACCTAACCTATGTTTCGATTAAGGAATATTATTCCATTAGTTTATAAAGGTTAAAATGCAACTAACGCATTTAAAACTACATATGTATGTTGAAAATCGACTATCGATACTGAAATCTTTATTTACCCAGCAAAAAACTGGGTAATAACTTGCTTTTATTCAATAATATACTTTTCATATTGTCTGTGTACCGGTTGGACACTACTAATGTCCAAATTCACTGTCATTAGTTTACTAATGGCTATAATTTAGACCGTGATATTTCAATCACTGCTCCGAGTTCACCAACAACAATTGATTGACTATTACTTGGGCAACTTGTTACTGTTAGTTAGAAAACAGCTATAACACATGAACAGGAAAAATTCCGTGTTACCTTAACATATGCTATAGAAATGTATCAATATAAAGATTTCATAATTTGATAGGATTACCATCATTTACCAATATTAAAACTTTTAGTTAAAGAAAGCACTGTCAACATGAAGTATTAGTTAGACAATGGCAACCATTTAAGCTTAAAAATGGTTAACTAATGACTGTAAATCGCGCCCTTAGTGTAAGAAGTTATATTTTATGGATTTCATGACGTTTCAAAAATCGACTCTTAAGGTTGTTTCTAAGTGTTTCTGTAAAGCGTAACGTACAGTAGTAACACGCCTTAATTTTGCTCTTAGAAAGCCGTATATAGTTAATACATTATTTATAACGAGTTTTGTAAGCTCATACAAGTAATTGGATATTTCGATTATTAAAAGCAAGTAGTTACATAATATTTAAAATAATGACTTAATTAAGTCGTGATTTGTAATCTAAAGAATACTTAATGACATAAAAGCAATGTCTTTACAAAATGCCTATTTGTAAGCGAGCGTGATAAGTATTTGCCAAATGGATCGATCGAACTATTACCTACAATTATTTATCCTTTGTTTCAAAATAATGATGTTTGTAACAATCCTTGATTACTTTGCAACATATAAAACCGTAACCATCGATTACCACAATTCAAAGAGTTTTTACTTCTAATTGGGGATAATGATAAATAAATTGCTTTTAGAATATACGGACCTGATAATCTGAAAGAAACCAATTTTTGATTTGTTCTAATTATCTAAATGGTTGAGATAAACATATATTTAGTTCTTGCAACCATCTATATTCTAAAGATATTAGATAAATATGTGTTCCATATCAATTTGCTTACGACAATTACTTAAATGGTTTCAGTGACTATAGTATTATTTAATTATGCTGTCATGTTCAAGTTCATGTTTCATAACCCCAGTAAATAGGGATATAAAGCAAATGTCTTTTAAGACTAATATGACAACTCTTTTCTTACCTTTATGTCGAGTTAATTTCTTTGCAACCCACCTTTTACATCTCATCAGAACTATAAAATAATAAAACCATAAAATATTTTTAATAAATTAATTAAACTTAATAATTTTCCACGCTGGCAACAAAAACACTAAACAACTTTATCAACAACTCATCCAATCTGTTGAAAAAAATATTTTCCTTTTTTCCTTGTAAAAAATTAAATTACAGTAAAATATGTTTTAATAAAGAAACGTTGCTACAAAACAAAAAAAGAAAAAATAAAATAAAACAAAAGTTAAATTTGTTTTATTTTGGCTCAAATGGAGCAAAAAAAGAAACAAAAATAACAACAACAATGTATTTTAGTACATTGGCAGTCAGAATATGCCTACGAGGATATACATACGTAAACTGCTTTGTTGTTGTTTGTTTCATAAACAAATTATTACCAACTCAATAAAAATCAGCCTAAAAAATAAATACAAATAACAAAAACAATAACAATATCATAGCAATACTAACCTATATAGGGTGACCATATCACTATAATGCAAACGAAACAAATATGTATGAATAATTTCAACTTTTAAAAGAAACAATGTTTTTAGTCTTAGAAATGAGGTGTCGACAACGACTCGTAATACACAAATTATTACTACCCGTGGTGGAAGGAAGACTTTTCATTTTCATTTATACTGACGCGTAAAGGCCCTGACTGACTTTCAGATTTAGTCGTTCGATATGTCAAAAATTGTATGTGTGTTCAGAAAGTGTAACAGTGTGGTCAAACAGATTTTTTGACAAGTGTGACCGATTTTATAATCTTTTGGAAATTTTCATAAAATAGTAGTTTCTGTGCGATTAGAGTTGCTTTTTGTAAAGCATTTTAACAAAAAAATTACAAGTCATTTATTTATATTGCAAAGACACGTAAAAATAAATTTAGGACCATGAATATTTGTAAAGATGAGTTTTTTGTATGCTAGTGTGGCATCCAGTCAGTTGTTGCGATTTGCTCATGTAGGACAGAATTCTATCAGATTTTTATTTGACATAATCGTACAACTAACTTTGTAGGCCTTAAATAAGCAAAATTTTGGATTTCGGTATTTTTACAATATATTAGGGATCAGTGTAACAGTGACAGATGCCTTTACAAACTTTGGGTGATAAGTATACAGAGCCAGCACAGAAATATAGAATATTTCGCCAGAAATTAGTGAGTTGGCATTAAAGGATTTGTGGCTTGGAATGGACGATGAAAAAGCACACCCTACACATGAAAGGAAATAAAATTAGTTTCTGCGTTCCATTTAAGCTTGTTTTAACTATTTGCAGCCGAAGGATAGGGGCACAACTTAAGTTATTTTAAATTATTTTAATTTTATCTGCGCATATGGTCACCTCAAACCTTTCTCATGATTTAATAAATTTTGCATATTGCATACCCACACATTCAAACATTCCAATAATCATATTTCACTTTCAGTTCAAATAACACCGTTACCTATATATTATTCGATTTTTTTTTGGCAAGAATATTGAAAACATGTACATTGAACAAACAATACAAAAGCGAAATCACAAGAAACAAACAAAACAAAAAAGGACATGGTAGAGTGCATAAAGCGAATATGGTTTTCCAATGGCACAATTGACTTAAATTGACCAGTTTTTTTCTTCTCAATTCATTTCTGTTTAAATGTTTAATGTTTAAAGCCAAAAATTTTAAAGCTAAAAATTGTTTTGTAGTTTAATGGTAATTTTAATGTGGAAACTAGCAGAAATTGTGTTTTGTGTAGCATATTTTTGGGCTGTTATTGTTAGTAATTATTGTTGCCGCTTTACGGCTGATGCGAACAAAAAATACCCCAAAAGTGTTGGATAAATGACAATTATTGTAAGTTTAATAAACAATATTGCATGAATAAATTTAAAGCTTTTGTTGTTGTTGATGGTAAACATTTTTGCTTAAATACTATAACATTTCATAACATTCCTGTGTGTTCACATGCTGAGGCTAAAAATAGTCATTGTCTGCATTGTGGACCGTTTTAAATTAATGTGGGTTTAAATATGAAAAAAAGATAAATAAAATATTTCTCTATAAAATTTAAAAATAAATAAATTAAAAATAATGAAAAAATGTGAAATAGTGAATAAAAAAAAAATAATTTAACTGCCTGGCCCACAAAGTGCGAACTATATATTTTTCGAATGAATATATGTATTTCAAACAAAAACAAAAAAATTTTAAATATGAAAATATCGTTCGCATTCGTATTATTTCAATGGGTTGTTTTTAAGAATTAAGAAAAAAAATTTTTTCTGTTTATAACCTTCATTTAAAATGAATATTTTGATTAGGAGAAATAAAGTTATTATATTTGTTGGGAGTACAAATTTGGTGCAGTTGTAAACTAGCTTTGAAAGGATTGTCATTTTTTGGAATCAATGCATAAGGTTAAATGTATATAAAGTATATGAAGGAAACTGCTTCAAAGACTTTGCTGGCAGGTACTCATTCTTCTGATAAAATATTCTATGGGAATTTTCTTTAAATGTGGCGGATTTTTTTAATGCAGCGTTTAATTTCTTCCTTTAGTACAGGAGTGTTTTTAAGTTTGCTGACATATTTTTTGAATTTAAAATATTCCAAATAAAATCCAATAGTGTGAAAGAACACGACTACAAAGTCTCTTATACAGTAAGTAAATTGTTTCGCCACCTCAATGACATTCTTATGTCACTGTCCTGCTAAAACTACATGTCGTTTCCATCAACATTATTTCAAAAGCTTATTTATCGCGTTGATGTTTCTAAACTTTTAGCAACTATTTCACGCTTCACTTTGATATAGGCGTTGGTGCAACATGTTTTTGGACGACAGGTGTTTTAGCATCCACAATTGATCTAGTTTTCCTGAATTTTTTAATTTCAGGGTTGACAATATTAGGTTATTAGTTAATCCGATCATATTAAGTACGCAGTTTTTGAATTATGCCGTCAAACTGTTATGATTTTTGTAGTATATAGTTATTGTTTAACAATGAAAATGCTTTGCTCTCTTGTGCAGTGTTCCATTTTTACTGACCCTAAGCTGTCAACTGTCAAACAGTTTTTTCCATGGTTGCCACTTCTCACCACAAACATTTATCGACCAAATATTTCTTCAAATTTAAGAACTAAAGCAAAAGTTCTGGCAAATGACGCT
>NDXZ01004346.1:0-11315 GCA_003055125.1 Paykullia maculata | reverse complement strand
TTTTTTTTTTTTTTTTGAAGGGGAGTGAATGAACGATGTTTCTTGCCGGCAAAATGAAAAATCTTATTAAAATGTATGAAAATTGTTTTGTTCCGTTGTGTATTTAACACACAAAGTTTTTAAAAATTTACAAAATAATCGTAAAGCAAACGCACACACACATTGATACACACACAGGAACGGATAGGTATTTGAAATCAGGTGTAGTCCGGCGCCAGACAAGCAAATGTATCAAACACTTGAGCAAAATATGATTTTCTCCTTCATTTCATTTAGAATTAAAAGAAATTAAACTTTTTGACAACATCAAAAACTAAAATGTTTATTTTAATAAATTCATTAAATTCATTTTTACATAAATAAATGGAATGAATTAAATTAACAAACGAAACCACTTTTATTTGCTTAAAATCACATCATCAAAAAGTTTTTTAAGAAATTGTAAAAAAAGTTAAGATGATATCAAAACTTCTTAGTTGGACTAAGACGAATTTTCAAATGCCTTACAAAAAAGGCAAAACAGGAAGTTTGCAGTAGAAAATTATTTTGGAAACTATTACTTCACCAAAAAAAAAAAAAGATCTTTATTAGTGGTGCGTAAACACATATTATTTTAAAAACCTCCCTCATAAAGCAGAAAAAAGGACAAATTGAAATCAAATGTCTTTGTTTTTACACCGAAAGAATCTTCTTAAAATTTTTTTTCCTATTTGTAATTTTATTTGACCTTTTTTATGCTCGTTCATCAAATTCAAAGCCATTTCATTTTAAATTTTACTTTTCACTAAAAATGGCAACAAGAAAATAATTTTTTATAGTTTTCCTGACTAAATCAACTGATCCGATTTTTTCTCCTAAAATTGTAGTTTTTTTAAAAGAACCTTAAGTTTCTTGTATGTACGTGCGTCGGCGCAGTGCCAGCACAATTTTGTAGACCAACCACAAGTGTTAAGATATTGAGAGTTCGTCTACCCCTGTTTTTTTTTTAATAAAAACTCTAAATAACTAACAAATTGTAAGGTATAAAAAATATTGATAAAATCCATTGAGGTGATGATCTGAGCTGAGTTGTTTTTTTTTTATTTTTCAATTAAATAATAAGGTGGACTCGAAATAGGAAGCAGCTTGTTTTGCTGCATCCAGTGGTTCTGAAAGTTCTTCTTGTACTTGACTAATCCCTTACAATTTTTATTAACAAATTTAAAAAAAATTGTTGTAAAACGGGTTGAATAAAATGATTGCTTTTGAAAAAAATTTTCATAAATTGTAGAATTAAAAAAAAAATTTTTTTTTAATAATAAAAAGATTTTAGTTTCTCAAACAACAAAAATTTAATTTATAACCCCCCGCTGTATATCCTATCATGTACTGAATTACAGTTACAAATTATTAAGCTGTGAACAGTCAGTTTGTTTTGTATACATAAGTAGTTCGTCGAAGAAGCAACATACAAAAGTAATATACATAATAATAACACAATCTGTGTTGTATCGATGTGTATTGTAAAAAAATAGATTTATTTTCGTTTTTAATATGTGTGTTTGAAAAATATTCACCTCTATCGTAGAAAATTTCTCCCTCGTAATTTTTCTCCTGGTGACGAATTTGCTATTATGAAAAACTCCCATGAAAAAAAGTTTTTGAGGTAATTCAGTCGAGAATAATAAAGTGAAAAAAATGTTCGCGGCAAAAATTCGCCAGATCGTGAATAGTTATTTCCCTCGTAACTTTTTCGTTTTTCCCTTTGATATTTTCACTTCATTTTTGCTAGGGAAATGTACACATAATTATGTAAATGTTTATTTTTTTTAATTACTTACACAGTAGACTCGCAGTAACAAAAACACCGCCTTACGTGAACACCGGCTAACATGAATATAGTTTTTTTTACATTGACTACTCTGTGGCTTTACATTTAGTTTAGTGCGCGCTGCTGATTCGGCATGATCTAATCTAAAGTTTTTCGTGAAAAATGTCGCAAAAACTACGAAAATTCTTGTCTCTAAATAAAAAAATGGATGTAATAGAAAAAATTAAAGAAGAATCAAGCGTAACTAGCTTAGCAAAGCATACAGTGTTGCAAAGTCAAGAATTTGCGCTGTCAAAAAAAAAGGGAGACAATTTTAAAATGTGTTAATACATTTTCTGGACCTGGAATGCGAAAAACTTTGAAGTGTTCTGAACTACCTAAAATGAAAAAAGCAACAGAGACAAAAAAATGATCCTGTCAATGGGTTAATAGTTAAAGAAAAAATTAAAGAAACTCAAAGCAAAATTAAAGAGCTAGGCCTGTCTCACGATCAAATTTATAATGCAGACAAATCGGCATTATTTTGAAAGCTGCTACCTGATAGAACATACGTATCATCTCAAGAAAAAAATGATCCTTGATAAAAAACAGAAAAACAGCGCGTCACTCTTCTTGCTTGTACAAGCGCAACAGGGCTACACAAAGTTAAACTTCTTGTGATTGGAAGGACAAAAAATCCTAGCATTTTTAGAAGTTTTAAATCTTCTGTGGACTACAATTGCTCTAAATCGTCATGGATGACAGCTGCCATATTTAAAAATTGGTCTAATTTATTCGAAAAATTTAAAGAACACCTTCGACAACATGAACAACTTCGCAAACGTGAACACGCTCGGTTTTAATAGGTCACGTTACCGCGAGTCTACTGTATATACTAAAGTTTTGAAAAAAATACTTCAGGACAAGATACATACTTTAACAAAGTGCAATGTTTTCTTAGTCGATTTATTTGTTATTTTCTATTTTTCTTATTTACTCTTTTTCTTTATTTACGTTCACTGCGTTCTTTATTGTTCCATGAAGGGACAAAAATTTCACGGGAGATTCACGATAGCATTTTTCCCTTCGAGGGGAATAATAATTTCATGGAAAGAAAAATTCCACTTGTTATTTACGATAGGGGTGATTTTGTTTTTACCGGTGTTTGAAAAATTGCAGTCAACATGTATGGAAAAGCAACTGTTTGCTTTGCTTTTCCATGCATGTTGTCACCAAGAAGTATAAATTAAATACATTACAATCATATAGATTAAAGAGAAAGTTTGTGAATTAAACCAAAATACAATTAAGAGCTGTAGGGTGTGTCACAAGGAAATCAAAGAAAATAAATCAATTTTCCAATAAAGTGCACACAAACACACACTCTTTGAAAAAACCAACCCCACACTTTTTTCTTTAAAAATGGAAAAAGAAATATAAGAAACAACATAAGTGATACGATGCATCCTATCAATTTTTAAAAATATGTGTTAAGGAATGTAAGCGATTTGTTGTGTTAGACTCGAGAGCATGACACCAACCTACAACAACAACAACAATAATAAAAACAACACATGCATTAAATTGCATGTTTTGCTATTTAAGTGAAATTTAAGGACCCCTCCGTAGAGACTGTAAAATAAAAATAAAAAAATACTGCAAGTGGAATGGTTGTGTTGCGAGTATCTATCTTCTAGATAGTAAAAGCAGCACAAAATGTGCACCATTTTAAGAAGTCACAAATGCATTTTGTCAGCAAACATTTTTCATTTTTTCGCTTTTAGTATGACAGCGAAACAAATCTATGCAGTGGTAGAAAATTATTTATTATTCTATTCGTTTGTATCGTTTAATTTATGTATGAAAATTTATGTAAATAAATAAATTAATTTAATTTAAGGTTTAATCGAATTTAGATTTTAAATGAATTTATATAAATGAATTATCAACATTTCTATGTACTTTGAGTATTAATAAATAAATGTTTTTGAAACAAAATATAATAAAGATTAATGATAAAAAAAAGTTTAAGAAATAAAATAAAACATTGAGTCTTACCTTGTTTTTAATTTCATTAAATTAAACTCCTTCTCGCAACATATAAAAGTTCAACCTCTTTTGGCCATAATTAGTGCAATTTAAATCACCCGGCATTAAATGGATTTCAATGACAGACACTGTAATTAAATTAAAATTGCATTTTAAATAGACCAAACGACTACTCGGTAGGTAAAAAAGAAACAAGTTTTGTACAAAATTAAATGGAAAATAGATTTCATGCATAAGAGTCAGATAATAGGAGGCAGATAAAAACAAGAGCATAGGAGTTTGTGCCATTACATACGGCATAAACGAACTAGTAACTTTGATGCGAATTATTCGTACTTATTTAAATATTTCGGAGTTTAAAAGATGTTAATTATCGCTCACAAAAACTAAATAAATATGTATTTGATTTTAAAATTGGTACTAACTAGGAATGGGCAAATGTTAAAATTTCGGTCGATATATATCTATTTGAAAATTGCTATATAAATATTTTTCGTAAATTCATAAAAAACTAAAATTCTTAAATTTAAATGAAATCGTACTTGACATTTTTAACACGATTTATACTTAAATATTCGTAAAGCATTAATTGAACCAGTAATTATCAGATACTGACCATAAGGAGCAACCTCTGTTTCATCTGTCTGTTCGTCTGTCAAATGGCTTCTACTATCGGGTACTGTCAAATTTACCGCTGAAGCAAACGGTTTTCGAAGACACCGAGGGAGCTGCTGCGGATTGAAATGCTGGACTCACTCAACTTGACACGGTTAATGCTTTGTATAAAATACTTATACAAAACTAATTTGCAAGAAAGATATCAATATATCGATATACTATAAAGTAAAATATCGACGATATACATACATATATCGATTGATTTTTGAAAAACATCGATATGTTGACATATGGATATTTTTGCCCCACCTTAGTACTAACACATTTAAAGGGTCTTCCAATAAGAGGTTTCATTTTAATATGTAAATAGTTAAAACGAGTATTTTTAAGCGAAATCGTTGGATGTTTATTTTGTAATTATAAAGAGGAGGGTATGCCATTATTAATGGAAAATCATATCAGCCATTAGGCTGCTTCCATTTTCATTACTGGCGTAGCTTTTACTTATCACCTTTCAAGAACTTACAGATTGTCACCTGACAAGAACGGCGGGCAATTGATAAAAAGAATATCTTTTTGGAACACCCTGTACCTAACAGACAAATTTAAAATTTTTCGAAATATTTAGAAATCTATAACATTAAGGACAATTCTTTCTTACAATTCTTTGTTTGTTTTTTTAGCTCTACCTGAAACAATTTCAAATTCAACTTAAGTTGTTTTGCTAAAAGTCCATAGAAATAATTTTTGATCTGCTCAAAAACTATAACAAATAATCAATAAAAACTGATCATTAATAGTAAAATATATTATATATAGCTTAAAATGACAAACTGTTTTTGATAAGCGTTTAACATTAATAATATTTTAAACGCAAAAACAAAGAGCATCAGGCAAGGCGAACTTATACAGATGATAATTGGAGCCCAGCCAATGGTGAATCTTAATGTCAAATTCTAAACAAATAAATTTAAAAAATTACAAACAATTGTTGTTGTATTGTATTTGACAGTATCTCTTATAACAATTGCCTCAATGCATATAAGCGATAAATATTATTTTGAACTTTGGACTTCACTTTGCTTTTTTTTTTTGCTACTTCTCAAGCAAGCGATTATTGTTACAGTACAGTAGAATCTGAAAAAAGAGGGGATTCGCGTAAAAGTTAATCGCTTGGCTAAGTAACCGAATTTCACATGCCGACCTAAAAAGTTAACTAAAACTTACTGTTCAATTAATTTTTCTAAGCGTATGAATTTTTTAAAATAAAAGTGAGCTTTTCAAAAACTTTTGAAAGCTTCAATAGTAAAATGGTTTGAATATAATAACGATGCAAATCATGTGGCAGACCTTGTGAAAATGCACATGTGAATGGTCAAGAGCTATTAAGAAAAAAAAAACAATCAAGTCTTAACAGCTCCTTTAAACCATTTCTTACAAAAATCAATTTAAGTTTCTTTTTTGCAAGGATGAAAAAAAGTTATCAAAATAATTTAGTCTATTATATCTGAAATATTTATGTTTATAATTAAATTTGTTTTTTTTTCGTTTTAAAACCGCTTTAAAAAGTTAATATTTCCCTTAAGGAATTTCGGTTACTTTTTTCAAGTCTCTGCTGTATGTGTTTGGCCAACACTGCTTTAATCTAATAAAAACCTGATAGGATTTTGACAAACATTATATAAAATATTCTGTTACTTTCCTTGTGTAGGGTATTTAACCGATATTTACAACCTGCAATCTCTTTAGTGTACCAAAGGAGAGACATTATAATATTTAAAATACAAATACAATTTGTTAAAACTATTTAACGAAATCACTTTAATTAGTTGTGGCATCATGCTTTATTACTAATGGGTAAATTGTTTTCTTTGCTATTTCTATATAGTTTTTTCCATTTGATTTTTTCTCGTTTTGTTTTTCACAAACATATTAAAATGTTTAAGGAATTTTAAAATATTTTTTTTTTAGGTTGACATTCTTAAGTTTGGTATTTGGCGCTTTGACAAATTATATGCAAAGTATGTATCTTTATCTTTATTTCTTTTTCTATGTCTTTTCTTCTTTTTTTCCTTTTTGTTTGTTGTTTGTTATTCTTAAATCTGTTGGCTTATTTTGTTATTTCTTTGCTAATGTTGTCATTGTTGTCTGGTATTGTAAAATGATGCTCTGCTGCTGGGCCATTGCTGTTGTTGTTTTTGTTTCTTTTGACTTTAATGTAAATTCTATTTAAGCAAAATTGCTATTCTAAATATTGCTGCTAATAGAAAATGACATACAATGTTTATTTAATTATAAATTCAATTACCCACATTTTAATTAAATTAACGCTAAAATTATTTTGCTGTGTTTTTTTATATATTTTTTTTATATTTTCAAATTAATAAAATATTCATTGAAATCTTATGTATGTACGTATGTATGTATGTACATTTGTATTTTAGTTACTATGTATGTATATGGCTGTGTCTTTTTGCGTTTTATTATTAAAACTCGTTTATATGAAATGTGTTTAGCAAAGCATTTTCTGGCTTAAATTCGTCTTTATTGCATGTTCACAGTTGTTTTCTTTTTAAAATTTATTTATTCATTTTTTTCAATTTTGTTATGAAGAATATATTTATTAATTGTTTAATTTTTTTTATTTATTTCATGAGAATTGGTTTAAGTTTTGAATGCCATACCTAACTAAGAACATACATACATACATATTTAAAAAAATATAGTTAATGGATGGGTGTCTTGTAATCGAAAACCCTTCTATAATTTGAAACACGTTTAAACATGACAACAACGATGACTGAAGGTGACCATGGAATATGAATATTTGACACTCGTTCACAAAGTGTCACAAACCAAATATCGTTTCATATAAATTTTTAATTCATAGGTATTAAAGAAAATTTACCAGAAAAACAAATAAATTTTTAGCTTTCGTTTAGCCATTACAAAACAATTAATAAGAAAAATTTTTTAATTATATTTACACTTGTGTGTGTGTGTGTGTTTGTGTGTATTTTTGCTTTGCAAAATTATTTAATAAACTTTTGCACATGTTTACAAATTTGGCTTTAATATTCAAATAAATATTCGTATAAATTTGTTTCTCTTTCTGTTTTGAATTAATGGGAAATTTTGTAATTATAATTTTTTAATTGCCATAATTCAAAGAATTAATGGCTTAAAAAGTGTAAATGTTGTAAAAGGCAGCGATTTCGGATTAAAAAGCATTTAGGCTGTAGACATTTGCACAAATAAATGAATTTGTTAAGTTTTATTGACAGTTGCTTCACAAGATAAATGATGCCAACAGATGTGGCCTTTTAAATCAGAGAAAGATAGAGTAATTTTAATTGGTCTAAATACAGGTTCATAGAAGTGGTGTCAACTTTCTTTCGTAAAGATCAGCCTTAAAAAACAATTTTTAAAATATTAAACAGTTTTTGTACTTAAGTAATTTGAAGGTACTGCAGGACGTCTGCTTTTAACTTAGCAGCATAAATAAATGGTTATAAACACCGGCGTAATATACCGTAAACAGAAACAGTTTCTATTTTAACAGAAGAATTTTCAATGTTAACACTAGCTTATGCAATAAAAAAAACCAAAGATTTTTTAAAGGACTAAAGACTATATCCTATAAAAATGCTTGTTTACTTGTTTTACCCCTCACATGGATGAAAAAGGTTATTTATACTTATTTTTGACATTGCTTTTCTTAAATATTCGTCTCCGATACAAAAAAGGCTATAACATTCTGGATTTCTCTTTGTATTATCTTTTATTATGGCCTCTAGCTACAGGGGCGATATAAATATCCTTAAAAATAAAATAATAGCAGACCTTTGCTTTTTTTTTTTAATAAAAAATACTTTCTTATTCTCTTTACATGAAAAACTTTTCGGGACTAATGATATTTGTAAATCAAATTTTGCTTAAGCTTGTTGACTTTTGTTTTGATATACTTATGTCTAAATTAGGGATGGGCAAATGCAAAAAAAGATATCGATATTTTTTTTCAATATCGTTGCTGGTCGATATATATCGATTTGAAAATATCAATATATCGATATTCCGATATTTTTCGTAAATTCAGAAAATACAGGAAAAACGAACTTTATAAACAAAAAGTATTTTTGTTTAGGTGGCAAACTTTTTATATTTATAATATCTTTCCTGATTTATACTAACTAACACCAATAAACGACAAGTTTTGTTGGCCATTTATTTCAAAAGAAATGTTTGCATTATTATTTAATCGCATTTCTCAACTTTTTGTTTTATTGAACTAATCAATGTGTGCACTGAACGGCTCATATGTTACTCAGGAAATGCTCTTTACATTTTATTGTTGCAAGACCATTACGAGTAACGTAACAAAAAGGCTTAGCGGTTTTTCGTTAGTTGTTAAAACTCAATGCATTTAAAACAAGTAAAAGCGCTATATTCAACTGTGCCAAATCTTATAAACCCTTCAGCACGTGTAAGTATGTAATAAAAAGTGTATTTACGTATGTATGTATGTATTTAGAAAATGCATTTTTTTTTAACAAAATTTTTGTCCTTATAGGATTTTTGACTATATATTTGCGAATTTAGAGCCAGTTAGTCAAATTTTTTCAAACATGTCTGTATTTTATCCAAAAGCTGCAATATATTATTATTTTTTATTTTTTTTTTTGTGAAAAAAAAGAATAGGTTGTCATCTTTTTGTTGCTTATATCTCACGGTTATTGATGGATATTGCCAGTTTCCAATACCGATTTTCTCGGAAGTATTTCCAAAAGTTTGATACCACATAAAATTCTAGGTGATCTATAGGAGCTGCAGCATTTTTTTGTGACAATTTATCTACATATGTTTTTACATATATGTAACTCTAATAGTTTTTTTAGATGAAAATAATAAAAAAACTATTCGTGTTACTGCTTAAGCAAACTTAACGAAAATCCCTTTAAAGAGACGTTCAAAATAAAAAGTTTTAACGAACTACCAATTTTACAACAAACGATTTGGTGTGAGAACTCACATTATATTAAACTTTGATTTGATATAAATAAATCTAAAGTCTTTCTCAGTAAGAATGATAAACTGACTATTTAGTTGCTGCTTTCCAATAAAGTACCCAAACAAAAGGCAATTTAAATGACAACATTTAAGATGCCGCTTTAAAATGTGTCTTCATTGTTTTAAGATACCATAGGATTGTTTTCTTTTTACAGCTTCATAATTATAAAAATGCCACAAAACTACTTTAATACAAGGGAAAAAAAACCAATAAAAACAATAACAAAAAAACCGTTAAAAATCTTGTCACTATCAAGACTTTATTACGCTACCAAAAACACTAGCAGCTATAGATTATTAAAAAATACACAGAGAGAGAAAGAGAGAGAAAAAACTTAAAACATAAAAAAAACTCGTAAATAATAAATAATTTACGACGACAATTTGTATTAGTTTCTAATATCCCATGTTAATTTTATAAACTATTTAACAGAACTTTTACGATCGAAAAGATTAAAATTAAAACAATTTAATAAAAATTCTACAACAAGATATAGAAAACCTGCAATAAAAACAATGTCTTTATCTTTCTTTAATTTCAAATGCGGCATGTAGATTTCTATTACTTATTCGTTTGTTCGTTCTAAACGTTAAGTGACTCCTACTTTGAATAATAAATGATGACGGATGGACGGACGGACAGATGAAATAAAAGGCACAAATAAATATTTAAAAATAAAATTATGACTAAATAAGTAAGTGGATGGATGGAGTGGTTTAGCTGGTACTTAAAACATACACTCATACATACATAGATACAAACAAATACAACGGAACCGAATTGAAAATATTACAAATAGAAAAACAAAAACAAACAAATCTGACTAAATGCAATTTTAAAAAGTGACATGTTACCAGGACGATTCAAACATGTCGATTTAATTGCATATTTACAACTTTAAAGATTCGTGCCTAAAACAACATCATTTTAGTTTTCTTAATATTATACTTGTGTGTACATAAATGCAACAAGCACTTTCATACTAAATCATTAAAGTAAATGGAAGTGATCAGAAGTGATAAAGAATCAATGAATTATTAATAAGAAAAAGCATTTTGTGTATTTTTGCGTCCTTTCCATAGTTTTGCTCCATAATTAATAACCAGATGTTTGAATCTAATTGATTTAATGCAATAATTCGATTATTTTAATCAGTTTATTTATGACTATTGAAAATTGTTTGTTTTTTAATCAATAACAAAAGTGATAGATTTCATTAAAATTTATATTATAATAAATTCAATTAATTAACAATTTCTTTAAAGCAAATACACGTTTAATTGTTTAATAAAATCTAGAAATCGAATAATAAAAAAATCTTTATTTTTATTTTTTTAATATTGTGTATATAATACATACAAATGGGCAATTCCATGTCATCGTACGTGACATTCGTACGCCTTCAAAGTGGTACAGATTTTGCAATAATAGTGGTAGCTGAAAAAAATTCATCTCATTCGGAACCTTGTCGTATGAAATATCGGACAAAATAAGGGCATATCATACATGACATAAAACGGAATTCATGTTTAGGTGCATGTAAAAATATGCGAACATCTGCGAATTATGGAAGTTTTTCTTTTTTTTTTAATTCTTACACTAAGTGAAATGTTTTTCCTTTATAATCTTAAATTTTTAAAGGCAAAAAGTTTATAGATGATTTTTTATTAAACAAAATTTTATATCGTATGTGACAGATTTTTCTCTTATAGCATTCTTAAGTAATCAAATATATGTTTTGTTTATATATGCATAAACAAGTAAGAGCGCTATATTTGGCTATGCCAAATC
>NDXZ01004339.1:0-20477 GCA_003055125.1 Paykullia maculata | reverse complement strand
CAGCAAAAAATCTTAATTTGGAAGCAGTAAATGTGACTAGTGCATCTCTACTGCTTCTTTTATTGCTTGACAATTGCCACTAGTTCACAAAAGTGATGCGGAAAATGAATATATTCAGCAGTTTTTTTAAAAAGATCATTAAGAAGCTATAATGCAGAGCCTCTACGCGAGGAATCTCATACAAAAATCATGTAATCTTTCATTAGAACTGGAAGCGCTGCACAACACACGCTGCCTTACAAAGCTGCTTTCGAGGAAGCATCGTTTTTTGCTGGGAATGCTTTGGCACTAAATCATTGTTAAGCTACAATGAAATTTGAACTATACTTAAGCTCAATAAAAATTAAATGAAATTACAATTGAGGTAGATTTGGTCAGAACTGCAATGGTAAGTTAAAATTAGGCAGGACAGACAGCCGCAGAAATATACAGCTCATTTAAAACCATTGCACCGCTGGCTTTATGATTCCTATTTGAAAGAGAGAAAAGAAGAAATATATTAGAAATAAAAATAAAGAATAATCCTCTAGGAAGCAATTATCGCCTAAAGACTGGGGCACATAGATTCCGTCATACGTTATCCGTCGTCATTTTTACCTGACAGCGAAGTTAAAATACATGTTTTCTTATTAACTTTGCTCCATTCGGTACGTCACCGTCAAGGCAAAGTACGAAAGTTGGGCAACTTTCAACTTTTTACGTACGTTAAGTAATGTGACAACTATCAACTGACTATTTACTTTAGCACTTTGTGTTGTGTATACGTTTACAAAGTATTTACTCTGTCAGCTTTTTCCGTTGTCACGTTAATGTCAGTTGAAAATGACGACGGATAACGTATGACGAACTTTATATGCCCCAACCTTAAATCTAGTTTTGCCTGGCAAATCATCAACTCTTCCTAATGTAAAATAAAAGATTAATGTCGCTTCTTTTGGCAGACTGCTCTTATTCTAAAATGTATCCGTTTGCTATTGATTAGTGTAAGACAAAAGCCTTAATAGCTTCTACATACGTTTTTGTTTGGTAGTCCCATTCTTCTGATAAGAAACCATTATTTCTTTAACTGTCTATTAAAGTTCCTAGAGCGCAATAGTCCACGACATCATCTAGAGAAACTTTAGTCTAAATTATGTTAGAGTTATTCTGCTTTTATTGCATCTAAAATTTGCATTAGATAAAAGCAAACCCTATATAAGAAAAAAAGTCAAAATAAAACTATTGACGTGACTGATTTTTCAGTCACTTAAGCTTAGCTTCGTCCTTTAGGGTGTTAAATGTCACCTTTAAGGTATTCTGCGATAGGCAGATAAGCTCACTTTAGCCAACTTTTTTCATTTTTATTACACAGAAAAAGACAATGAAATGACGAAGCTAGGATGTGTTTTTCTAACTTCCTTAACACATTTGAGGTAAACAAGTGATATTTTGTCCTTTAACAATTTCTTAGACTAGAACTATCAAAATTAAAAAATATTTTTTCAGAGTTTAAACTAAAATTGGCCACTTTCCGCTAAACATTTCGACGCTTATGCATTTTGTAACGAATCATAATTATTGCCGTCATAAACAATTTCTACACCAATGTGATCCTCCCTTCTCAACATCAACAATAATAATATCATTTTTATTATTGTTGTTTTATAATTGCACCCTGTGGCTGTCTATCTGTCTGTCTGTCCCTTTAGCTATCTTTCATCTAAGAATAAAACAGAATAATTTAAAAAAAAAAGATTTTTGTTAAAATTTTCTCATGTCGAAAATCCTTCTCGCCTGCCTTAAATATCCTGTTTGGCTGCAAATGTGTTAAGATGACAATGAGCATTAAAACTCAGAAGCAAATAAAAGTTAGCAAAGAATAATTTTGCCTTTAATAAATGATGATTATGAAATCAAAACACGTCTTTTAATCAATTCAACGTGCTGATGTTATCCAAAATGATTGTTGCCAATAATTTTGTAGATTTGAATGAAAGTTTCTATGTATGAATGAATGGCTTGGGAATAAATGAATAAATGACCAGATGTATGTACATATGCATAAGTAAAGAGAGAGAGAGCTAATGTGGGTTTTTGTATTTTCTATTTGCTATTGATTTGATATGTAGTTTCTGCACTTGTATTTGCTTTGCTAGAGATGTTGTGTGATTGTTAAGCTGCTGTCAGATTAGCTGCATTGACCACATTGTGTGAAAATTAATTAAATCTTCAACACAAAATTCTAGCTTCTTCTGGCCCTAATTGTGAATACAAATTAAGTTAAACTGTGAAAGACATGTAAAGAGTTAAGCGATTGGTCAAGTTATATTAAATGATATTTTGCAAGGACACCATAAGATTTAATCGAATATAATTTAGGCAAAATTTTCTAAAAATATTTTTAAGAACGAAATTTTTAAATTTTTTAATTCACTAAATATTAAAACTCCTTAATTTGCTGTGTTGTTGGCAAAAATCCTGGTCCTTTTCTAAAGGCAGCAAAAAAGCTCATAACAAAATCCAATTACATCGTACTTGACACTGAAACTAAGCATAAATTGATTAAATTTGTTGCCTTTATTTATTTATAACCATCCTCTATAGTCTATCCCTCTCTTTCTTTTTCTTTCTCTGCTGTTGCTTGTACCCAGCCATTATTACACGACGGGCGGCATTCAAGCAACAATATTTTTATTTTTAAGCTGCACTTGAACAGACTTTATGTGCTCCAATAAGAGAAAATTGTTACGTTTGTTAAATATGCACATTAAGTGGCATTTACTTTTATTTCCCTTCATTTTTTTCTTAATTTTTTTATTTAACGCTTTTTAATGTTATTTAAGAATCTGTAGATGGCAACTTGAGAAATCACATCAAAAGAAGCCGTAGTCATCTCTAGAAAACATAAAAAGTGAATTATATTTTTAGCAAAAAAACAACCCACAACAAGAAAATATCATACAATAAGAAGAATTTTTCTTTGGCATTAGAAAAAATGTCTTTAAATTTTATACATTAAAGTCTATGAGTTTGAGCAAATCAGACCAAGCAGTCAACCGCATGCAACACCAGGGAGTCATTAGTATGGCTTTAACTATGGCTAAAGTCTACTGCAAATAAAACTATGACTGCAGCAACTCTTGAATATTGACCGTGACTTGCTATAGGAAGTAAAAGAGATGCAAAAAAAACTCTTGTTAGAAATAATCATTAGATGTCTAATGTAATAAATAAAGGGATAGAAAGAGAAGTTTTTAAACTAAAGTGAAACAAAAGAAGGCAAGATCTAAAGTGCACTTCAATAGAAACTTTAATATTAAGCTTAATCAACATGCTTAGTTCTAGAATTAATAACAAGTCATTTTCTAACTCAATAGATTTTTAATTTATTAAATATAACTGAAGAATAACTAGATAACAACGGAACTAGCACTGAAATAGTAATTAAATAGAAAAAAATACTTCTAACCGAACTACTACTTAACAATTACTGAACTCACCACCCTCGCTCTATTAACTCTAAGCTTCATATAAAAATTACAGGTCGCAACTGACTAAACATCATCGTCTTTAACAGAAACCTATAGAAACTAAACAGAACTCTCTACTTCATCATTGACGTCAGCATCATCATCGGCGTCATCGTCGATGCAGGAAACGGAAGTAAGAGTTAGTTGCTTCAATAGCTGAGCAATTGTCCTCTTGCATGTTGCCGTCATGCATACGGCTCCTTTAGCCCATCTGCTAAAAAAATACCTGTTTGGCTGCCCAATGATTATGTCTTTTGATTTGGGCTTCTTTCAACTTTTTATGCAGTTTTTTTGGGGTTTCTTTCTTTTGAGTTCTTTTCGCCACCTTAGACAAGTGGTCTCTACCAGGTTTTCTTCTTTCTTTTTTCTTTTTTTCTTGCAACACAATGTTCCGCATAAAAAGGTAATTTTTTAAGGATTTCACTTTTTTCCCTTTTATTATAATTTAATATTAAGTATTTCGACGGTGTCAAAGACAACCTTAGAAAAGTTTTCTGCATCATCTTATTTCTTCTATATAAAAAGAAAAAAAATCATTTTTTTTATATATATTTTTGGAAAATAATTGCTTAAGTAGTACCACTTGTTATTGTATATGTTGTTGTTGTTTTTGCTGGTACTGGCAACAGGCTGTTGATTATATTTTGATCGTTGTCTGACGTTGGCCGCCACAGGGATGTCAGCTTCTGTTAAAGGAAATTCATGAATAATTGTTTATAATGAAAAGAGAAAATATTTTTATGAAATTAATTACTTGAGTCTTAATACAAAAGATTTGATGGCTTAGACGTGAAAATAATAATATAAAGATAAAAAAAAGAAATTATGTTTAATAGGATGTTAAACCAATTTAATAAAAGTTTAGAAGCATCTTTCTTTTTTTATATTTAATTAAGTTTTAGTTTGAATTTACTTCATTTTTATACCTTTCACTATATGTAATTTATCGTTTCCTTTTCAACTTCAGCAATATTCATTGTTGACCCCATAAAACTCACACTTAGAGATATAACATTGCTGCCATATAATCACAACAACGATCATATTATATTATCTATAATGATTTTTAAATATCGCAACTAAATTATAATTATTTAAAATTTTAAAAAAATATTCTAGTTTTTTGATCTTTTAATTATTTATAAAAAACCTTTACATTTTCTATTGTTATTTGATTTCATATTTCAAACTATAATTTTAATTTGAAATATCAAATATTAAAATCAATTATAAATTCCTGACGATGCCACACAACGGAGTGGCGAAATATTGAAAATAAAAATATAATTTAAATAAAAACAGACCTCAAAATTAAATAATTAATTCGTGAAAATAATATTTAAAATTGTCTTATCTACTTACCAAAATCACGCATTTTTTTCATTTTATTATTTTAAATGTGTCCTCCGAAATAATATGTTTTTGAAGTTTATTACGACCTTCAAAAGTTTATTTCAATAAACATACAAGAATATCTTCAAAATATCCTAAATTTTTATAATAATTTCTTTAAGGCCCTTTTTTTCTTTATTTTTATGTGTGTGTTGAGCTCTTTTGTTTTAGTTCGATATATTTGTAAGAAATATCAAAATTGAAAAACAACATTTTTGTACCTTTATTCAAACTTATATTAGAAGAGGAAAGAATATTATATTCGGATATTCCGAAACTAAAGTGCCCTCCATCCATTACAAAGTTTTTCACAAATATTTTATTTCTTGGTAAAACGAAATTAATAAAAGGTTTTGCTTACAAAGGACTTATACAAACTTTTTTTTACAGAAAATAGCAACTTTTTATTAGTAACCGTTATTTTAGAACCTTTTATAAATTATCAAAAGTTTTTCAAAAATAGGATTTTGAAAGACTCTATGACTACAGATTTTATCAAAAAATTTTAGTTTCTGTTAAACAAAAAAAATACGTATATGAGGCATTTCTTATATATTTCTTTTTTCTTAAAATGCTTTAGAACATATAAAAATTTCTTAAAGGGAATTAAAGAATATATATCTTTCAAAAAATTGTCTGCTTGTCAATACTAGCAATTAAAAAAAAATTATAAAAAAATAATCAAAAAACTAATCCCTACAAATTTATTAAAAAAATACGTTAAAAAATCACAATTGCGGTAGTCAATTTCAGTCCACTGTACCCGCGTCTAATCTTAAATGTTTTTCTAAAGCAAATATTATTTAAACCCTTTCGCCCCTACTGGAATCATACGTCCCAGCAAAATTCATTTCATCATAACTTTTCTTTTTCCTTTTACATATTTATATTTGATATGCCCCAATAAAGTTTAAAGCATTTTCTGTAATGTAAATAAAACTGGTTCCTCATTTGTGTGTATTGTTTTTTTTTCTTAATGGGACATATTGTCCCAGTAAGATTCTGGGACGAGTGAAATTTATTATCCCAATATAAAGTTACAAACAAAGTTTAGCTTTTGCAGATGGCTAGGATGAGGTTGTCAAATAAGGAAACGGTAGAGGTTATTTTAGAGAATGATGAAAGCGAAAATGATGGTACAGAATTTGATAATTCCGGAACTAGTTACTCTAAATCAGATAGCGAAGATCAACATACAAAGAAATAAGAAAAATACATATTTTTCCAAAAAAAATCTTGTTTCAGCATTAACGGGATATAACGTCCCACCAGAAAAACCTTTTAGGGATTAAGACAATTAATTTTAGTTTTATTCTGGCCCAAGTTCATTTTTTTTTTTAGTTTTCAAAGAAATTATTTTTTTTTTATGTGATAATGAATGAATAGTAATTTGAAAAGTAAATTTTGCCGACACTAGCCGAGTGGAATTCATTTTCGAAACCAGATACAGTTTTCATCATCAGCACTCTTTGATCGGTGGTTAGTGTTGGATGTAAATATCATCTATTTAGCTCACAGTTTATTAGGAAATAGGGTATGATGACTGTCTGTCGCCTATACATATTTATATTTCCTACCAGTTAATGAGTGAGAACGAAATTTACTACAACAACTATTTTCTTCTTTTCATTTTTTTATTATTATTCTTTATTATCACTAGTTTTATCTTGCTCTAGCCATCAGTCTGATCGCATGAAAGCAGTTGATTGTTTTCAACAATCTATTTTGTTTTAATCATTATTCAACCAAACTTCGAAAAAAAAAACTCAAGGGTGAAAGGGTTAAAAGCCAGACTCTTCTTCACTACATGTTCTAAAATTTGAGACAAATTGGAATAGTATTCGAAGGTTATTTTTATTTAATTTTTTTTTAATTATTACTTGAAACTGTCCGAACATTAATTCAATTGCATACACACACACGTGTACATCAGTTTGACAGTTAAAGCACAGGTGTGTAAATAAATCTTTAACAACAGCAGTTTAGTATTGT
Source organism: Paykullia maculata (assembly GCA_003055125.1). NCBI lineage: Eukaryota > Metazoa > Arthropoda > Insecta > Diptera > Rhinophoridae > Paykullia > Paykullia maculata. The sequence goes on along the minus strand of NDXZ01004339.1, from coordinate 13,584 downwards.
TGTTGTTTTGGTTAAAGTAAAGATTGTTGTGGTAAAATGTTGGCTTATATTTTTCTATAAAACTATTCTTTTACCAAACCAATTTTGCTAATAATAAGCAAAAAATTACATCGGTCCGTGCTTAATACATTGGATGAATTTTTTTTTTTCATTTGGCCAAAAATTTTAACAATTTCAAATTATTCTATTTGATAGTTTAAAAAATGTGCAAAAACAGTTTTAAAAAAATTTAACTTTTATACATGTTGTTTTAGATTTTTTTTCTAAAATCGTTCTTTTCTTTGAAACAACATCAATTATGCAGAGACAACTTCACGCCTGTTCTTATGTTCTTTCATTTAGTCGTCGGTGCGACAGCGACGACAGTACATGTGGCGGATGATTTTGTATATTTTTCAGAAATGCTTATCCAGCAAACAGGTTAAGATAAAACTTCGAAACGAATTAAATGTTCTAGACAAGAAATACATCATAGAGTACTAAAAAAAACTTTGATAAATTGGCAGATTTGAAACTGAAAATAAGTTAAACATTACTAAGGGATATATAAGGCAGCATAATTCAAACAGTTTTCTTTGTTTTCTCAAATAATATTTTTTGGGTCTTACACCCAGATTTATCTCTGCCTTTTGCCTTAATTAACAGCTGTAACAATATGGACCAAAAACTAAGTATATTTTTGTCATCTCAAAAATCAGATAAAATATTGTAAAACGAGGTTCGAAATCAGAAAGCCGATATGTAAAATAAATAAAATCCAATTCTTACCCAATTTTTTTCTAAATAAAAATTCCCATTAAATTATTAAAAATAACACTAGAAATATCAAAACGAATTGTTGTATTGAATAATTATGTCAGTTTCATTTAGAACTCGACTAAACCTGCTTAAACACTTAAAAAAAACAATAAATCAAGTAAATATATTTTTCACATTTTTTTTATTTTTATAATTAACGTTTAAAAATTAACCACTGACATTTATTAATAAGGTCATCACATAAAAAATGTATTAAATTGACATTTTAATTTAATGGAGTTTTTTATTTTTAACATAATGTTGCTGAGATTAACATTATTAAATTAAAAACCAAATAAAAGTTTTTTTTGTGAATATTGAAAAGATAACAATATCATAAATATTCATTTTTTTCGCCGCTAGTATCTCTATTAAAAAAATTTAATTTCTGAAATTCATTTTCTGCTGCTGAATGTGTTTTAAATAGTGTTCAATTCAATTTACATTAAAACACACCTTTCGTGCAGAAAAAAAATGAAATGAAAAGAAAGAAAAAAATGTTTAAATTGAAAGAACATTTTGTGCTGAGTTGGTGAAAATTAATTAAAATTATTCTACTATAAACGTATTTTTTTCTTTTTTTACATTTTTTTCTGCTGCTCTTCTTGAATTTTTTTTTCTTGTATAGACAACACCTTAGTAACTACTCCAAGGATTGAAACAATCAAACAGACCAACAACATTTATTGAGCCAGTCACTGCGTCAATTTAGCTCCAGCAAACCAACACCGTTGGCATCATAATTCAACATAACTGAATTTTAATTGAACGCAATCAATTCAATTTCATAGCACAAAGTTAATTTGAATATAAAATTTTATTTTTTTTTTGCTATTAAAGGAAAAAATTTCAACTTTATTCAAGGACTCCTTTCCTGTTCTTCTTCTGCATGAATTTTCATTTAACAAAATTTACCAAAACTTAAATTATCATTTCTTTAAAGGGGTTTCGATAATAATTTAAAATATTTCTACAAATGAATTAAAAAAATTATATCCTTAAATTTAAATGAACTTGCAGCTAAAGATTTTCCTTCCACGAAAATAAAAAGAAATTGATTGGAGTTTTGTAAAAAACTCATCAACAGTTATAACTAAAGGTTTCCATGATTTTGTTAGAAGACAAATATCCAATGACTAAAACCATGCAATGTTAGAGCAAAGCAGACGCTGTAAACAAAATGACATCTAGCTGCCAGCATAACATTATTATTTTTATTGTATTCCATTGTTTTTGTTTTCTATCCCGCAATAATAATTAAATCCTTTTATTAAGTTTGTATATTATCACTGGTAATACTCTTAGCGGTTTATCCGCTCTTAAGACAAGAGTTTAGTTTATCTGTTTTTTTTTATAAAATATTTGGCTTATTTTAATGATAAATATAAAAAATTATCCATAATTTTTTCTTTTTAAATTTATATATCGACAATATTTATTATCTTATTTTATCCTATATTTTAAAGGATTATAATTCTAACAAAACCAGTAGACATATATGTAAACTTGTCATTCCGTTTGCTACACCAAGAAACATTTATATGAGACCAAACAATGTACATATATTTTCAGTTACAATGTCGTCAATTTAGCTATTTCCATCTGACTGTGCAAAACATTTTCATTGTCAGACTATTAAACCTAAGCAAATGAAATTCATCTTAACTGTTATTAGTTTATTGATGAAGTTTGGTATTGAAAATTAATTTAATTAGCCAAGCAGAAAAATAGTTATAGAAAAATAGAAAAAAATGTTTTATAAGAATTGCATGAAACTTTGCAACAAAGTTTACAATTACTATAAGCTATTTTTACCAAATATTATTAAAATCGAGACACGTAATGGACAAAATATAAGCTACAGATAATTTAAAAAATTTATTAAAACTTTTAAACAATATAAAAAAGGAATGTACCAAATGTATTTGGAAATGTCAAGTCTAATTTGTGCTAAATTGCCAAATTTAATATAATATTTTCACTTTGTATTTATTTTTTATTTTTCAGTATTAGAAACAGTCTTTAGGAGTTTCAGTAGCCATATATGTATAAAATTGAGATAAAAATTGTTAAGTTTTATTTTGCTTATCAAAATACAGTAATTTAAACCTGTTTCGGTATTAAATACAAATAGTACATTAAACTTATATGCAAGACGATGCAACCCACTTAAGATTTTATGAAAAAACTATATAAAAAATACAATTTTCAGTGACTTATGGCCCACCTTTTTTCTTAATTATTAAAAATTGAAATTTTTATATAAGACTCTTTATAAATGGAACCTTCTAAATGTGAATTAAGAAAAACAAAATTGTTAATTACAAAATTTCTTATTAACATTTTTCAATGATTGTAAATGAAAAGTGTAAAAATGTTTCATAAAATCTTTGAAAACAGAATTTTTTATCCTTTGTTATTTATATCGCACTGTGCAACAGTGAAAAAAAATGGAAGAATGTAACAGTATTGGTTCGATTATACTAACAAAGTATAACCCTGTAATCAGCTTGAACAAATTTGTGACATTTTTTTTTATGAAAATGAGTGGACCCTTCAAAAAAAGGTGTCATCAGTTTTTGTCTAGTGGCTAGATCAGAGTTGGTGATACGGCTTAACAATATTTGACAATAATGTAGCTAAGAGTTTATTTAATAAATAAGCTTAGTTAATATTTTGTTCTAAAAAAATTTTTCCCTGCACTTTTTTTAAAAAAATTGAGGAACAATTTTTGTTCACTTTTTTAGCATAACTTTTAAGCTTCGTACAGACGATGCAAACAATTTGCAGCAAGTTGAGAATAACTTGCAGCGAATGTTTGCACAACTGTTCAAACCAATGCAGCAAAATGTTTTCCTGACTGTTCATACACGCAAATTTGTTTGCAGCAATCAACTTGCTGCAAATTGTTTGCATCGTCTGTACGAAGCTTTAGGGAATCTAAATGTTTCAGTAATAATATTTGGCAAAATTGTAGCCACGGTAAAGTTGAATAACTTTTGTGAACCTTGTTATCCAATCTGAACGTGTCCAGGCACCCTAACAGCTCATTAAGACCAATTTGTACCCAAAAATGATAGTTTTCCATAAATTTTTGACGCCCAAAAAAATTTTTTTTTTTTTTAATTTGAAAAATATTTCATGGTTTTTTTGGAAGCGGTACAATATACAAAATTTCCCCATTAGATTTTAATATTCCCAAACAAAGTTTTGAAACTAGTTTCAATAGATCCATTATTTGCTGAGAGCTGTTGGTCCATTTGTTATTATATTCAATTTTTATTAGATTTTATAACAGAATATACATTTTTATTTTCTTTCTTTTTGTTCTCAGTTTTTATTTTCTCCATTAATCCCTATTAATATATTATTTTTTCATTTATAGTTTTATTGAAAAAATATAATTGGGGGATTCACAAGCCACTTATATGTCATATGGCTTAAAAATTTAAATTGAAAAGTAACTTATTTCATACTAAAAGTGTCCTAAAATAATATGACTCTGACTGCTATGTTTATTGTGCTATCGTAAACTATCGTTAGCCAAACAGAAAAAGCAATAACAAAGAACTAAAACCATTTTAAATTTTTAGGACATAAGACATACGTGTAATAGATTTATGTCTGTACCGTCACTTAGGGACATCACCAGACAGTGGTCTAAGCCACGAGTTAAATTATAATGCGTTAACCATCGCCCCTGTGTGAACTTGCAAGGACCACACAGGTGGCAACTTATCCACTCCATTAAGATTCTGGATAATAGAGTAGGCACCTTGCTCAAGAGGTCGGGCTATCTAGGTTCCCTTTTGCTGTCAGATTTTACCTATTACTAAGTAGCATCTGATAAGGTTCGGCTGACCGAAGTCTGTCACTAGCACAAGCATCAGCCAGGACTCCTACCTTCTTTGCACAGCATGTGTTATTCGTAGCACTCATAGAGGTGTGTGTTCAACCGTCCGAAGTAAGTCCGAAGATGAATATCAGCACAAATTGACACCTCTTCCTGCTAATGCGAAACCCAGGTGTCAAACCACAGCTACCACGTGGACCCCGAAGGGACCTCAACCAATCAACCAGTCCAGGACAAGTCCTGGGGGCTTACTGGTTCCCGTGGTACCAGATTGATAATGCTGGATCACCAAGTTGGGTCAAATTTTGCCCCGAGGGCATTAGCACCATGATGGAGATTTCATCATGAAGCTATTCTAACTAACCCCGGGGGGAAAGAATCCCCCAAATATTTTTCAAGTACTTTCTAATTTGTGTAGGGTATTAAAAATTCAGCATGGTCAAATATAGCTTGATATATATATAAATGAAATTTTATCGGCAACAATTTTAAAATATTTTATTTTCAAATTATAATAAATTTTTTCTGTATTAATCTTGCAAAGTTTTCCATTATTGTTTATTTGTTGTTATTTAAATTTAAATATTTAAAAAAAACGTCTCCCTTAAATATGCTACTGATTTGTTATTTATTCTCTTTATACCTTCTAAATCATTAAAAATTCAATTTAAAATTGTCCAAAAGATATTTATTTCAATGTATCCTGTTCAAGTGATTTTACTAAAAATTAAATAAATATTGACACAAACAAAGATTATCTGAGAAACGATATTGAATTGCCTAAATTGTATAAATTAATATGACTTAACATAAGTAAATAAAAAGAAGATTTTTCGATAAAATTCTAAGGAATTACAAAAACAAAATACAAAATTAAGGCAGATAAAGTATCACATAAATGGCAAAACAATTGAAGATAGTTATTCATGATGATGGCAATGATGATGATGACGATGATAAGAGCAAACAACAAATTGTATTTGCCATGAGTTGCATAAATAACGAGATAATATATGTATGTACCATAAACATAATAAACTGTCAATAAAGTATTTTTATGACACATTGAGGGAAAAATAAATGTTATCTTCGATGCTTAAGCTTTAGCTAAACTACACCGATTGTTGGACAGTGGGAAAGAAGAAAAACATATTTCGTCAGTAATGATTAACAAAACATTTTTTAATAATAAAATCATTTCCTAATTTGTAATTCATGAAATATTAAACGAAAAGCAAACGGAAAAATTTGTTTTTCTTAATTCGACAAAAATTTTAGTAATAAAGTTTTCATTAAATTTTAAATTAAACTTAAGTAAATATTATTTAGAAAATTTTTGCAAATTATTTTATCAAATTTCTTTTCATAGCTCATTTGACGAGCCTTTCAGTACATATTCCTAGTCACCTTCAATTTAAAACAATTTCTCATAAGTAATTTTGTTTGCATTAATTTGACAAGTTTTTTAAAGAAAATCTTGATCGTTTAAGTTGGACAAAATTTATTTATTAAAATATTTTACAGCATCAAACTGACAGAAAAAAACCGTTACGGAAATTTTGACAAAATGTTTCCCATAACATTTTTTTTATCTTTATAAATAACTTTCGTCGGTTTAACAACATTTTTAAAATAAAATTTATTAACAAAATTTTTACATAAAATTTTTTTTATTTTATTTTTAATAGCAAAATATTGCATCAATTAAACAAAATTATAATAAGAAGTTTACGTGAACTCGACAAATTTTCGCCTAGAAAACGAAGTCATTTTTAATTCAATAATTGAAACTTTCATTCATCTCATTGACAGTCTTACTTAAATTTCTACAAATATTTTGTTTAATATAATTTTTTACACTAAAAATTTAATAAAATATCCCATAAGTAATACAATTGCTAGTAATGATCATTATTTTAACAGCAATTATGGTGTTTTTGATGATAAGTATTATTGTTGCTGTTAGAGATAACAATAATGTTGTCCATAAACTATACAAATATAAATATGTACATACGTGTCATTTTGTCTTTCTACATACAAACATTCAATTCTGTATCAACCTACATCAACGATCAATTCTTGGGTTAACTGTTAACATTTTTATACGCATAAACCCCCAAAATTTGTTTACTTTGGCCTCAAAACAGTGTCACCTTAATTTGAAAGTCCATAAGAAGGGGTTTATGGTAATCTGTGTGTGTGTTTGTATGCATTTGAGTTTGATTATGTGTCTGTGTATTTGTGGATTAAATAAATATTGTTATACACACATATACATTTAACGAATGTTTTATTTTTTTACTTATTTGTGATTTTTATGTTTCTCTTGTTGGTATTGTTAAGTGTGGCAAATGGGAATACTCGTTTTGTAGCTGTGTGGATGTGAGTCTGTATATCGTCAATTTGCATATTTAATCAAAATTAACATGGCCGATAAAATCAATTACACATGGTAACGTGCTTACGTATACAAACAGTCATACATACAATGCCCATATCACAAACACACACATACAAACGCTATTAATATTGTGTTTTAAAGTAAATAAATACGAGATTTTTTAAAGACTAATGGAACCATGGTAAAACTAGTTAATTTCAAAATTTTAAAATCTTAAGTTACAGAACATAAATTATAGAAAATTATTTTGCTCTGTATTTTTTTTTTTTTGATGAATAAATAAAAGATCTAAAAAAGGCCAATATCTTCAGCTGGTTCCACTGAAGTTTCTCACCTTGTTTTTAGTTGTGTTGTGTATTTATTTTGTATCTGTCTAGGTAAATCTACAATTACTTTAACATTTAGTTATAACTATTACACTAATACACACGCATACACTTTTATAGCAGATTTGGTTTCTATACAGAATTACAAAATTACAACTGTCATGTTTTATTTTTCGGTTCGTTTATTTAAATCCCTTTTTTAACATGCATTTTGTACTATTAAATCTGTCTATTCATACAACCACCCGACGACCACCTGCCTACCTATTTACTTGTATTTAGTTCTGATAACTATATATTTAGTTAGGGGTTTTGTAAATGTATATGTAAAGCAGAGATGAGAATTTTAGAAATTTAGAAGTTAGAATTTTAAAAATTTCTTTATTATTTTTTTAAAGAAATTTAAAAAAAATGTAAAATCGGAAAAAAATTTCCTTTAGAAAATTTTTATAGAAATTTTTTCAAATTAACTGAAATATTTTTTTTGTTTTAATTTTATGGAATTAACTCAAGAAATTCATTTAATTGAAGGACAAATTTCTAAAAAAAAACTTTTGACATATTAAGACATAAGAAACTGTTTAATATTAAAATTTCGTAAAACTGAGAATAACAAAATAGTTCAATAAAAATTTAACAATTTGTCCGCGATATAATTTTTTACGAAAACTTTTAATGAACTTGTGGTTGTAAAATCTATATATGTACATAAAATAATAAGGTGACAGACTGATTGATTGACTTATCATCGCACAGCTCAAACGGAAAGAGCTAGATACTTAAAATTAGGGCTGTGGTGTAAAAAAGGGTAAAAACGGGAAAAGTCGATAACGTTATATCTGCTAAACTAGACAAGATACAAACTATATTTAAAAAGTATTGTATTCTACTCAAAAAATAGGTGGCTGGTACTTTTTTCAAATTCAAAGGCCGAAAGGGTAAAAACATTTAGTATACTATAAAAGATTTGTACTATTTTTTTTTAATTTCCTTACAGTAACGACGACACAAAAAATGTCCCAAAATTTTTTAATGACAATAAAATTGAAAATAAAATATTTTAACGATTTAAACGAAATTATAACGATTGGCCAAAGTAGAGATAAAACAGCTGACTATAACAAATTAAAGTGTAGTTTACAGGTAGTTTTATTAATTTTAGGATAAAGATTCTTTATTGAAAATTGCATCAAACTAATAATGTCTATGACAGCTTTCGTCCAATTGGTGGTAAAAAAAATATTTCATTGGATTGGCGATGACAAAATTATTTGGTAAAACTTTATTCTAATTGACGACGAAACATTTGTGTATTAATTAGTTTATGAAATTGATCATGACAGAATTGTCTATTAAAAATTTCATCAAATAGACGACGGCATAATTTTATATTGACGTTGGAACAATTATGTCAAAAAACTTCGCTGAAAGGATAATAAAATGTTTTCTATTGAAAATTTTATCGACTGGTGATAAAAAAATATTTTTGTAAGCTTTCGTCCAATTAACAAAATTATCTATTAAAAATTTCGTCGAACTGAAGATGGCAAAATAATCTATTAAAAATTTCATTAAATAGATGATAACAAATTGATGATGATATGTTTTCTATGTTAAATTCTTATCTTATAAAACTAATAATGAAAATATTTGGTTATTATAATGACGACGAGAATATTTTTCTGGTAAATTGCGTCTAACTAACGATGCAAAAACTGTCGTCAAATTTATAGAGATAAATTTTTTCTATAAAGATTTATATTAAACTGTAGTTAAAGCTTTCAATAAAAATCTGGCATTGACATAATTTTTAAAGAAAATGTTATAAAATATTTAAAAAATTTACAGTTAAAATTATGACAAACATGTAAATGATAATGAAGAAAAATATTTTAAAAAAACACAAAAAAGTTGTTATTGTAAATTTCGTTCTCACTCACCAAGTGTTAGGAAATATGAATATAGGCGACAAAAAATCACCATACCCTATTTCCTAATAAACTGTGAGTTAAATAGATGATATTTATATGCAACACTAAAATACCGATCAAAGAGTGCTAATGATGAAAACCGTAGCTGGTTTCGAAAATGCATTCCACTCGGCTAGTGTCAGCAAAAACTTACTTTTCTAAATATTATTCATTTATTTATCATAAAACCAAAAAATTAAATTTCTTAGAAATTTAATAAATGAACTTTAGCCAAAATGAAACACTAAAAATAATTGTCTAAGACAAATAAAATATCGTCAAAAACGTTTGGAAAGAACTTCAATGATAAACATTTCATTTGAAAAATACTAAAAAAATTTCTGTAAAGTAATTTATGCATTTTCCCACCTCTGAATTGCTTCTGCCAATGGTTAAGGTTTTTTGGGAAATAGTTTTACCTATTTTTATGGTTGTTATTTAAATTGTATTTAATTTTTATCTATTTTTACAGAGTTTTTTGTTATTCTTGTATTCAGATGTTGCAGAACTGCATGTAATTGTAGTTGTTTTTGTTGGTTTTATTATGTTTGCATCCATTATTATCCCTTACATGTTGTAATTTGTCAAGCTTCGGTTTAATTTTCAAAAACTACATGATTTAATTTACAGTATTTTCAGTTGTGTTTGAAAAGACATTGCAGAGCAACGAATAAGATTAAATTGGTTTAGTTGGAGATTAGATGGCAAATGTCATGTTGTGTCTTTTGTTTCATGGAGGGGTTTTTTTAAAGAGTTTTATTAAAGGTTTGAAGGTGAAAAAATTAATTAATAAAATTTTTAGATATAAATTTTCTTTTATTTAGTGACATCTAGACGTATACATAACATTTGTTCTAATGAGTAATAATTATCACTTATACGACGCTAAGCTACCTATGGATTTTTGCGCACCTGGGGCCTAATTCTGAGGGCAAATTACGGCATTCGATATCGATCGAAAATAAAAAATTCTAATTGGAGTTCCTATACCAAATGCACAGAAAACTCGATCGATCGAACATAATTTCATTCGATATCGAATGCCGTAATTTGCACCCTGTCATTCTATAGCGATCGAAATTTAACAATTCCAACTGGAATCCAATTGGAATTCCTATACCTAAAGCAAAGAAAACTCGCACGTTCGAGTAAAACTCGATCGCTATCGAATGACAGAATTAGGCCTCTGTTTTAAACAGTTTAAACTTTTTATTTCTCAAAAATTTTTATATTAAGAAGTTTTCTATTAAAGCATTCCATAACCATTTGTTTTCATATATTTGCTTTTCGCCTTATTTATTTGGTTTGTTTTTAATATGAATTTTTCCTTATCACTGGCCATTATTTATTTATTTCTAAACGTTATTTACCAAACACTGAAGCCATTGAAACAATTGCAGTAATTAATTTTTATTGAAAGTCATCAATGTTAAATCTACCATTAAAACACAAAACTCTTATAAATATGCATAAACAAATACAAACGTTCGAAAAGATAAAATTTAACTTTTGCAAATAATCTAAATTAAATAAACGAAAACGAGATAAGCGCAGAAAAATCTATGCAAATAAATGTTGCAAAACGTGGCAAGGAAAAAGAAATTTAGGGACGAAGAGGGAAGTTAAATAATCAAAACTAAAATCTCAGTCAGTTGTGAGAATTCTCACACACGTGTGTGTGTGTATGAAAGTATATTGAACATACAGACAATCACAACTAAGTATGAACAGATGGTGTGACACATATACTCACACATTGTAATTTTTATGTCCTTTATATGCATGAATACTCATTTGAATGAAAAATGTTATAAAGTCGTAGCGTAATTGAAAAAGAAATATATTTATGCACTTTATTCTTTTCTAAGCCAAATATTATCGAAAAATTGTATTTGTATTATAATACAAAATGATAAAAACTTGAAAAGAGTAAAAAATTTCTTATGTAATTCTTTTTTTTTTTTTTGTATAAAAAACAATAGATTATGCCTCACCAAATACACATAAATAAATATATTTTCTGTCATTTAAATGCATATAAACTTTACTCATATGCAGAATCAGAGAAAAATATATTAAAAAAAACTTGCAATAGTTCAGTATAAAAGTACATAAAATTTTCATTTGGCACAGCGAACTAAACTGGCAGCTTTTTATCATGTCAAGAGGATTAACATGAAATGTTAACGATATTATTGGCAATTTATATCAATGAATATTGTATTTGTATGGCAATAAAAATAATAGGAAATTGAAATCAAATTGTAATATTTTTTCTATTTTACATACATACATATGCAAATACAGTATTAAGAACCAAAAAGAAAAACTAAATGATTTACGATGACTTAAATGTCAAATTGATATTTCTCGAATAATTTTAAGAAGATAAAAGAACTTGCAAAATAATATTAAACAATATTTATTTTAAAAATATTAAAAGAAAATGAGAAAGGACATTTAAACATTTTATTAAATAAAATAGAAAATTAACTTAAATAATTTGCAAAACATGTTTCACAAAAGTTGTTTTATTTTACTCTCGCTACATTTTGCAAAAGACAGTTTGGGAAAAAAAGATAGATTTCTGCGAGCTATGCTCAAAAAAGTAAAAAGTCCAATTTATTTTTGCATTTGCTTAAAAAATATACAAAAAAAAATGTTTTTCGGCGATAAAATGTTCAAGGGGTTGTTCATAAGATAGTTGCCTACAACTTTGCCGAAGTCAATAAAACGCTATCACCCAGACTGAATGAGTTATTGGCTAAAAGATTATGGTACCATTTTTCGTCAAATTCACCAAGACTCCCAATATGTTGAGGCCCATAAAATTAAAACGCGAACTAATATTGCAAAACGGAGCTAGGATTTTACTCAGCTTAATAAGTACTATCGAACCTATATAGCCAAGTCTGTGTACTTTGCAAAAAGTTGTTTTTTATCCCACAGTGTTATTTGCCCTTCTATCTTTCCTCTGGGACAATGGTATCGAGGCAAAATCTCAGGCTAACTAAACTTAACTAAATAAGTGATTTGTCCTTATGAACGAATTTTGTCTTAGCAAAATAAAGTGTCAACGGTGATGTTGTCTCGTAATAGTACAGTTGGTTCTGGTTAATTCTCGTGCTTGTGACGAACTTTAAACATTTTTAACAGGATCTGTTGTATAGTTAGCAGTCTTGGCAGGAATTAAATCGCCTTAGATATATAGGATGGCATGTCTTACATATTGAACAAAAATATCTACCAGACAGATATAGAGTAGCGATGTCTGAACGCATATTCTTTAATCCAGTGGTAAAACCACCGTAAAGTAAGGCCATTATGACAGATACTAAAGCAAATCTTATCACAATTGTCACCTCGACTAACTTATATTTTTTTTCAAATCAGTTTTATTTTCGCTTTGTTCTATACAGCAAATAAGCCGAAATATTTTAATACGTTTTAAGCTAAGACACAGTCAATAAACAAGACTTTGGTTTTTTGTCAAAATTTTATAAACATTTCTTTTAATAATATTTCTTCCAGTTGTCCTAAATGCTATAAGATAGCACGACAGCTTTTAAGGCAATAATGCCAGAGCACAACCAGAGAGTCAAGACACCGTGGTCTACTAAGGCAAGGAAACTTGTAGCTGCCATTTTAAGATACATAAAATCTTTTAGGTCTATAAAAACTTGTCATAAAAACTGGACTTAAGTGTCCACTGTTGAAAAATCCAAGGGCCATTGAGTTAAATATCCCGTTCTAGTATTTACCCGCCAGATCTTATTTCCTACCACCCTTATTTAAAAAAATAAATTCCGAATACAATTATTAAGCTTTTGCTGAGGATAACTACCGTAAAACAAATTAAAAAAATATTTTTTTTGCGTTTTTTTTTAGTGGAAATAGTAAGCGCAAATTGAGCCGAATCGCAGGCTTAAGTCTTCAGATCACAGTGTTCCCCCTAAACTGCCGCTGTTGTACAGTTGACAATGCGAATTTACAACAAATAACAATAACTTAACTAATACACTATTGACCATGAACTAAAGTTTATAATTGAAAATCTAAAGAAATTAAACAAATAAATAAAAACGTGCTTTAACAGCGCCTTTTAGGCGACTTGACTTTATAGGCCAAGTCTTCGTCATCATCATCGTCCTTAAACTTGAGTCACTTGTTTCTTTTGGCGAAACGGTTGTGGGGGATTTTGAGACAGGCCAGTGTAGAGTATAAAATTGTATT
>NDXZ01004336.1:0-13554 GCA_003055125.1 Paykullia maculata | reverse complement strand
CCTCACCACATGTGTGTGTGTGAAGGGTATAAAAAAAATGAAATGCGAGGAATTTTTAGATAAAATTAATTTTGCTGTTTTGCGTATCATTAAAAAACTCAAAAAGTCATATATGACAAATTTCATATCATACAAAATGAACATAATAAAATGAAGTGTATTTAATCAGCATTAAAAACATTCATAACATTCGTTAAGTATTCGTTGCTTTTTGCAATGTAAGTTTACTTTAGAAGAAGGCAAGCAATGCCTGCATTTTCTTTTTATGAATAGTGTTATACGTTGCTTCACTGAATTCATGTATATTGTCAACAAAAGGCACTTTGTTGTGAATGCATTCATAAGCACAAAATAGAGCTTTCAAACCGTTCACTGATTCACATATTCATATATTCATAAACTTCTAATAATGATTAATTGTAATATAACTATGTGTATTAAGTTATGTACAAAAAATCAAACGAAAAACTCTTGTAGAGTTTACTTTTATTTCTCAGTGATATCAATCAAATGTTACAAGAACAATATTGTAGTTGTCTTTCTCTCAAACATAAAATACTTTGTTGTCAACATATTTTTTATTTAGTCAGGTTACATTTAGATTATTTTTGCATTAGCACCCCTTTTTTCCTTACCAAAAATTGACATTGTCAACTTTTTTTTTTGTTTCCAAAAGTCATGATAAATTTCAATCATATAACGAGCGACCGTTATATGATACTTGCGCATACATAAAGTTTAATCGTCTCTGGCTAAACAATTGATGTGACAATTGCCCACGATTTGTGAGAGACTTGTGCACCAGGATTTTAGAGAACAAATCTTTATAAGCGGATATTCATTACAGGAACCGCAAAAAGGCATTATGCCATTCATTATTGTTTTTATTTTTACGTTAAACTGGCAAGTGATTTCAAAATTTATGAATAAAAACTTGATTTAACTTGGAACAGCAGCAGCAGCAGCAGCAGCGGCTCTAAAGTCTAAATAATGCTATTATTTTTGGGGGTGAAAAAATCACCCTCTTTAGAATTTCTTAGGTGGTCGGTTGCTTGCTTTATTAAACGTTAAAGTTGCCACAGTTGAGATGAATTGAACACAGAATTGCACAGCACGCGCTGGTGCTTAAACACAATTTTATCACCCTCTTGATCCGCTTAGTTTCTTAACTGTCAGTGTGTGTCATTTATTTAATCGAATATTGTTTGTTGTTTTGTTATTGTGTGTGATTTAACATATTACATATGTTATTTGTATCACCGTGGGATATTTTTTGTATTTTTTCCACTTTTTTTTTTTTAAATTAAATTTGATTTATTAAAACTTTGTTGTTGTTGTTTTCAAAAGAAACATACCAAAACTGTTAACTGTTTTAAAGTTGACAAAATGGAAAGTTTCGTTGGATGTATTAAAAATAAAGCATCTAAGTATCAAAAGATTTTTCGATAACATTTTCTTTAAATAGAAAAATTACATAATTAAAATGATCTTCATTGAAAGATAATATTTTAAGCTACTGGGCTAGTGTATCTTTCTTTATACGAATTGCACATATGTATATAAAATATCACCATGATTTATTTATTTTGTTAAAATGTACATAAATATTATAAAATAAACTTATGTCCCGGGAAAAGCTACTTCCTTAAACTAGCTATAGATCACACGTTCTTTTGGTAATTAAAGAAAACGTTTGGTTCTAGATTCTTTATTTAGCAAAAGGGATATAAATCTTTATTTACCAGATGACCAGTAAAATCCCTTTGCTACTTTAACGACAAATAGCGAACGGTTAAAGCTTTAAGATCGATTTTTTATTTAAAAAAAAAAACGAATTAATCAAAACTGCAAAATGTTTCTTTTTAATCTAATCAAAGAACAATATGTTTCTTAGATTACGCCCCCATTATTTTTAGCAAAAATAAAAAACCTCATCATTTTATTTCATGTTTAATTTTCTAAAATTCCACCCCTTTATGTGGTTACAACCATCATTTAAAGGCAAAAAATAATACGAAAACATGTAGTTAAATTTTGGAAAAATGGTTTTAAGTCCTGCACAAAAACAAAAAAAAAAACGAAATTTGCGGCTTTTGTGATAAAAATATGTAACACGCTCGTAATTTAACCAACATAAAAAACCGCCATTTAAGTCACTCCCACTAAAAATAAAAACAAAAAAGAAATCCTTATAAAATTACAACACACTCCTTGCCAGCTCAATAACATGTTAATGTGAATTAAATAAAAATATAATAAAACAACAAAAAACCATCATTAACTAAAAAACGAAAACTAATACATTTATGACAGATTATTGTATTCCTCCGAAGCGTAACCATATAAAAAATAGGGTTCATTTGGAATGTGTAAAATAAATGTGTTTTAAATGTCGAAAATTTCCCACTTTCCCACTACCAATTTGTTTTAAAATTGCCAAACATATGAAAAATATCGAGAAAAACACAATCATTATTCTTCTCATACAAGATAAAATCCCATAAGACGCTTAAACATAAATTTACACTTTGCACTGCCTTTAAGGTAACACCTACAAATCGCTTTTCCCAAAGTCACACACTAATTTACAAAATGCAACAATATCGATTTGACCGACTCCCCTGCCTTATGCAACCTTTTGTTGTTGTTGTTCTTGTTTTTGTTTTTTTGCTAAGTTTTGAAATAGTAGTTCAATTGTACTTGGATTTCCGATACTTTTGTAGAAACTTTAGGTTTTATGAGAAGTTTATCTTTAAGCGTTTGCAGCAGACACTTAGACGCTGGGCTACTTAAACGTTTTGTTAACTTTTGTCTCGCTTGATACGATGTATGGGTGCACAATATGACCAACGGCTGATCGTGCATTGAAAATAAACAAATTTATTAATATAAAACCAGTAAGAGAGTTATAGGGTGGTCTAGCCCGACCATATTATACCCTACACGATAATAATATAAAATTTAAAATAATTTTTTATTATACCCTTCACCACAGGTGACAAGGATCCTTATAAATAGTGAAGTCGATTTAGCCATGTCCGTCTGTCTGTTAAAATCAACTTTTCTCAGCCCACCGATGTCGTACGGACCCGTCACTGGTATCAAACAATCAGAGATTTCCCCGAGATTCTTGCTATTGAAAAATCCGACAATTAACGAGATATAAACAAATTTTTTTTTCCTTTTTTTTAAACTAAACTAAAATTAATATAAAAAATCGAGTTTTCTAAAACTTTAAATACTTTTCGGACATGTAAATACATACGTACATACATTAGTATATATGTACATATACACCCATACATAAATACAAGTAATGAAGAAATGTTTTGTAGTCAGCCAGAGTTTTTATTTATTTTCATTTGTTATATGAGAGATTAGAACTAGGACTTGATAAAACTGATCATCCCTAAGTTTTCTATTTTTTTGGAACGAAATTTTTTATTTATTTCCATAGTTTTAACAATTCTGTAAGCGTTTAGGTGATTTTCGGGAAAGCAAATTGCTTTTCGAACTTGGTAAAATTCGGTAGGCAAATTTTTATTTCTTTGTAGTAGAGTTGGGCAAAAAATACCGATATATCGATATTTTTTAAATATCAATCGATACATTTCGTTAATATTTTTCTTGCAATTTTATTTTAATATTTTTTTTTTAATTACGGTTTGTATTTTATGTTAATAATTTGTTTCTTGTCACAGTCTTAATCGAATTGACTGTTAAAATGTTTGTATTGACAGTTACGGCGCGTTTAATTTGATTTAAATTGATTTTGAAAGGTATTTGCAAGTCTATAGCAGCAAGATTTTATTCACAACCGTAACTCCTAAGTGTGAAAATTAAACATTTTTATATACTGTTTCATAGTTGGGGTGCATTCAGCATTAGCTCTCCTATTGTGCATAACTTGTGGATAATGTTTCGATTACATTGTTCTGTTTTAAACGTATCTCTAAAGGCCATGACAGACTATCCTAAAAAATTGTGCGATTATGTCAAATAAAAATCTGTCCCACATTAGAAAATCGCAACAAAATGTGTGATTGGATGCCACACTGTCATACAAAAAACTCGTCTTTATAAATATTCTTGGTCCCAAATTTATTTTTACGTTTTTTTGCATTATAAATAAATTACTTGTAATTTTTTTTGTTAAGCTCAGATCGCACAGAAACTACTATTTTACGAAAATTTCCAAAAGATTATCAAATCGGACACACTTGTCAAAAAATCTGTCACACAAATGCACTTTTTGACCACACAATGCAATTTTTGACATATCGAACGACTAAATCTGATAGTCAGTCAGGGCCTTAACAAAGCATTAACCATGTCAAGTTGTGTGTGGCCAGCATTTCATGCCGGTTCTTTCTAGATTCACTGTTGGATATTAAGTTTGTCAGGTTTCCTCGGTGTCTTCAAAAAGAGTTGCTTCAGCGGCAAATCTGACAGTTCCCGATAGGGGAAGTTGTTTAACAGTTGATCCATATGTCAGTATCTGATAATAACTGGTTCAATTATATTTTTGCAGCGTCTTACTTCATAGTTTTCTGTATTTTTTCTATGTTAACCGTTAAAGATCAATAAAAAATTACTTTTTGTTACATAAAGTTCGTTTTTCCTGTATTTTATGAATTTATGAAAAATATAGAAACATTGATATATCGATCTTTTCAAATTGATATATATACACCGGCAACAATATTATAAAATATATCTATATTTTTTTTTGCATTTGCCCATCCCTACTTTGTAGCTTAGTTGTAGCATAGTTTTTCAGCGACACAAATTTTTTGAACGGTTTTATAAGTGTCCAGATGATTTTAAAAAATGAACTGATCACCAATATCAACTAAAATCAATAGGTTTTTACTTGAGATCAAAAAATTTTGTGTCCAAAATTTCATTAAAATATGTATTTTAAAAATTGCGACCCCTACCCCTGTAGGGTAGAATAAAAACGAAATTTGTTTCGTGCTACATTTACAAATCATATTTTTGTTTTGTATCTGTGCACTATGGGTAACTTTATCAAACAAAACTCAATACATGCTTAATATTAGGCATCTAATAAGGAATTTATTGGGTATTGGGTATTGGCCTAGTGTCAAAAAATCCAGCATAATTCATTAAGTTTAAGGTTTAATCATACAGGAAAAGTTTTCTTTAAAAATTTTGCGTAAGTGCTTGCAGCTTCTTTTAATACTTGTAGTTAAACAAAAATATTGAATCTTAATTACTGAATTCTCCAATAAACTAAAACCTTGCCAAGACTTAGACATTAATATTTAGGTTGCATCGTCAAATAAAATTTAATGCTTAAGCTTTAGTAAGAAGACAAAAATATTATTAAACAAATTATTAATTTAACAAACAATGTTGCACATAATTTGTTAAACATTTAGGCGTTAGTTCAAATAACGGCCAATAACGTGGGACAAAAAAAAAGCAGATGTAATAACATGATCTGCACTTTCAATTTAATAGTCCAAACTTGAAATTTATTGTTATCGTAAACAATGACATAATTTAAACCGACTAAACTAAATATCATTAAAATCAGTGGCTTAAATTTAAGGCTGCAAATACTTTCGCTTTAAAAGAAAAACGTAAAATAATTTTAATCCACCTAAAATGCTTTTCATCACATTGTGCCATATTTATTTTGCCCTTAATCAAAAAGAAAAAATATGTAACTCTTAACTCACCGAGTGCAATAAAATGCCGCTGTTAAATATAAAGAATATGTTTTCATTTGAACGCAAAATACAAATTTATGCATGTCTTAGGTTAATATGTTGTGAAGGGCGTGTGATTTCAGAAACGCCCACAAAATCTTACAAACAACAACAACAACCAAAAAAACTCAATTGATACAAAATTTCAAATTCATATCGATACACAGCAGATGTCCATACGCACTCGTACCTGATCGAAAACTTTTTGACCAGACTAAAAAGAAAGAAGAACAAGCTTCACAATGCTCAGCACCTGCAGTTATCACTGCAACTCTACTCATCTCTTTAGTTCTTTTTTGTTTTTATGCGTATTTTGTTTAACAATCAAAGGTGTGAAATTATTTAATTTCAATGTGTTTGCTCTATAACACTGACTCTCTTATTTAGACATTCGATTTTGTATTCTTCTTGTTTGTTACGTTTTTATCTAGAAATTAAAAGGGAGACCATGATAAAGTTATGTTTCTGTATATTATTTTTTTGATGTTTTAATGTCGAGCAGCCCAATATATTTATAAGTTATCTACGGTGTGATCTCAAAATTATTTATTTTTTTTAAGTTCATATTGAAGGTGATTTTATTCTAAGTACATGTTATAAATTGTTTCTTTAAGTTGGGGTCTTAAATATTTCAGTCCCTAATCCTTTTTTGTAGCAGCTATTTTTTACTTAACGTCTTCACGACTTTACATTTTTACCTATAAATTATGTTTTATTTAATATAATATAGAATTAAGAACTCATCTAAGATTTACTTCAAGATCTTTAAAAGGGTACTAAGGTCCAATGATTATTTAAAATGTAATTAACGCTATATGAACTTTGGTCGTCTTAATTTTATTGATTAATTATGTTATTAATTTTCAATCAATTTCATTAAAATATTGCACTTAAAACCTAAACAATTGAAGTATCCTCCACTAATGGCCTATGACGTGGTCGTAAGGGTTCAGCTTCACGAGTGCTCAAACGAAAGCAGCAGCGACACCAATTTGGCACACATTGTTCCTCCTGTAAAATGCGGAAAAATTGCAATAACAGAATCAATAACACAGTAATCAATGTGATTAAAGCCAAAATATCTCTGGTGGTCCAATACGGATGAATACCAGAAACATCAACCAGTGATGACTGATGATAGGAATTCACATGATTGTCCAGACGTAAAGATTGCCGGGCATGATTCATATCATTCAAAATATCTACATCGTCTGCCTCACGATGAACATTTGAGGTAGACGGTGATTTTAGAACAGAAGTATTTGTGGTTTCGTGAAAACTTGTTGATGATGAGAAAGAAGAATCGACTGGAGCAAAGCGCATGGGTACATGAATGCCATGATTGCGTAAATAATTTAACATGTGTTTGAGATAACGGAATTCCCAATCATTTTCAAAGATGCCTAGTTCGTGTAAAAATGTATGAGATTCTTTGAAGTCAACATAATTGAATTCAAACAGACGATTGCCTTCTATGTAGAATTTCTCTAAATTGATAAGTGGCTGAAAAATGCTCCAGTCCAAACGTATGATGTGATTAAAAGCTAAGTCCAAACTTTTCAGCTTAAGCAGAAACATAAAGTTGTCAGCCGTTAAATTTAGCAAATGATTAGAAGCCAAATTAAGAAAGATAAGATTAGGTAAAGGCAAATACATGGGAGAGTGCGAAGTTTTCAAAGATACTAATTGATTCTTGGACACATCTAACTTTTGCAAATTTAACATGCCGGCTATATCATCTAAAGTTTCCAAAATATTATTGTGTAAATCCAATTCTCTGAGAGCCAACTTGTCGTGTATTGTTATACCCTGAAGAGCATTATTGGCAGCGTTTAATTTTACGACAGAGCCGGAAATTGTGCAATGTTTTAGTTTACTGCCCTGAACCATTAACAAATCAACCGATTGTAATTGTAGTTCATCCAACAATGTATTGCTTAAATCTAAAATGTGTAAATGATTCAAATGCATTAATGAGTTTGACTCAAATGTAGAGAACTTATTATCGCTTAGCAAGAGAGTGTTGAGTTTGAGGTTCTTTGAAAATGTATTGGCATTGATGACCTCTATTTCGTTATAGCTCAAGTCTATATGTTCCACATTGATAAGATCTTCGAATACACCCTCCAGCAGTGTACGTATGCCGTTCACCTGCAAATCTAAATACTTTAATCTCTGCAGACGTGCAAAAGCATAACGATGGATCATGTGAACTGTATTGTGCGAAAGATAAAGTTCTTCCAAAGCAAACATGTTGGCAAAGACACGTTCTGGTATAATGAACAAACGATTGTTTTGCAACACCAACTTATGCAATTTGAAAGCCCTTTCAAAATCCGTGGGCATTATACTATTCAAAGCACATTTGTGCATTATAAGCGTTTTCAGATTTGGAGCAATTTTAAATATCAGCGAAGGTAAACGTCCCAAAATCGAGTTGTATATCAATAATTCATTAAGTTGATCTGCTGGAGCCTTTGTTATCCACACCAAAGGCTGTTCAAATGAGCTGTTTAGATTCGTTAAGGTACAGTAGTACAATAAACTGCCCGAACAGGTGTCTTTAAGGTTAAGATGAAGAGATCCTGTCGTGATGCATGTCAGTGCCATTATCAATATTGGCAACAGCAAAAACTCACGCTGATTATGTGTATGAAGTTTCATTGTTGATTTGTTTTTTTTTTAATATCTTTTGTATTCAATTTGTTGTTTTTTATTTGTGTTATTTATATAAATTCACTTTTTTTTTAACACTTTTACGTTTTATACACTCTCGCATCTTAAAGCGTACTGAAACTTAAACAGATAGATTAGGCTCAGCATAATTCGCCTTTTGTTGATGAAATTTTAATCAGCGGTATTTTTTTTATTTTAATTTTTTAAGCTTTCTTTGCTTTGCACTTTGTTTATGTGTTTTTTTTTTAATTCACTAAAGAATATTAAAATGTTTGATAAGAGCACTGCTCTCTTTAGAAATATGTGAAAAATATATTTAAGAAAAAATAAACTTAATTTGTTTGATGCTCTTTAATCTAAAAAGTTGTTAATTATATTTATAAATAAAATATTTTCAGTCAGATAGTACTTAAGAGTTTTCATTTAAATTAACTCTTCCAGTTTTTGCATTAAGGTGGTCTTTAAAGTATTATAAGTATTTTAAGTAAAGAAGAAGTGAGGAAACTTATGATTAACAATGTTGTTACGAGTAAACAAAAGAATATTATAACAAAACAATAATTAATTTGATTCAGGAAACATCTAATTAACACTAGAATAAATATTGGTTACAACTACAAGTTGTTAGCCAATGAAAATCAAAAAATATTAATTGATATAAATAGTAACGACAATGACTTTATTCTTTATTTATTTTTCAACCGGTTTCAGATTATATAATAACCATAATCTGAAACCATCATACATTTTTATTTTTTATGTTTATCCGTAACATATTTATAGTTTGGACAAATATATAATGATTCTTGCCATCATATATATGATCATGGTATTAACGTTATATATGACTACAACCATAATATGATTATGACAATCATATAACGATTGTAATAATCATAGAATTTTAAAATTGTCTGTAATCATATTACCGTGACCATATTCATTCATGTTTTTTCTTTGTGTGAGGTGACAAGGGTATATATAGGTTTGTCAATTCGTTCTTTATTTCTTCAATATTCATTTGCGACCCTATTTAGTATATACATATATTCTGAATCCTTATAGATTGGAAAGTCGATTTAGCCATGTCCGTCTGTCAGTCTGTTGAAATCAACTTTTCTCAGCTTCCCGAGATTCTTGGTATTGAAAATTACCAAAATCCGACAATTAACGAGATAAATGGCGTTTTTATTATGAAGGTATAAAACTTTAAGTTAGTGACACTTTTTTAACTGGCGGCCATTTTGTTAGCTGTCAAGTGATTTGTGTTTAGTTTGGTTTGGCATTTCAACATGAGTCGATCACTTAGCAAGGCGTAGATTCGGTGAATAGGCCCAAAACAAGATTACTGTTTGTTTTATTCCATTTCAAAGATCTATACCTCTATAAAAAACACCCTTTATAAGCAAAAAAAAATTTTTTACACAAAGATTATTATACTTGTGTATTTAACAGCCTCTTGAGGAATTTAAAAAAAAATTTACTAATTGGCCCAGAATCAAACAAGATATGGGCAAAAAAACCTAAATATGGACTAAAAGTACATACATAAATATACGTAGTGAAGGGTATATAAAATTTGGCACAGCCGAATATAGTGCTCTTACTTGTTTTATCAAAAATTACTTGCCTGGCCCAAAAAACTGCGAACGATATTTTCTTTCGAATAAATATCGTTCGCATTTTGTGGGCCAGGCAGTAAATATTTCTAAGAAGTTTTTTCTTCAGAACTGCTTAGAAAAAAAATTCCTTTAAACACTTTTGGTTTGGCTTTAGCAACCATAAGAGCTTCGTTAACTTTACTATCTCCAGACCTAATTGCATGTTATCTATCATCTCATCATTAAAAATTTAACAATCTTGTTTTAAGAGATTTAGTGTTGCAATCACAATGCCGGCTTATTACCGATTTATTATTGAGTATATTAAACTGAATGTCCCAAAATTATGGTGCGATTATAAAAAGGAATTAAACGTCAGTTGTGTTGCCAGTTGAAAACCCTAACTTTGCGGTTGCCTATAACAAGTTACTATTTAAAATAGCATTTCGGTAACTAGCAAAGTAGCTGAGGTTCGGTTTGCCTTTTTCTTTTTTCTATTTTATGTTTCAATCGGTGGGACTCCAAACGTCTTAGTTTTACATATATTTTCCAACCACTTTTTTTATAATTTTTTATAGCCACTTATCAAATTGGGAAAGGATAACTTTTTATTACCATTTTTTAAAAATATTTATTATTATTACAACTTAATTATTTGGGAAAAAAACTTAATTCTACAACTTCTCTTAAAAATAGTTTACCAAACAAATATAATGATAAATTTAGTTAAGAAAGAATAAGAAAACCGTATTTAACAAACAAAAGAAAGTCTCAATAGGGTCACAAAAACCACAAGTATAGTCCAGGCTAATATTCCATCTACCTTTTATTGTTTAATACACTAACAATAATAAGATACAAAATGATGTGTAACAACAACATTTTCCATGTCGCTGAATCGTAAATACTCTCACAATCTTTCAACAAGAACATGAGCACGCAACAATGTTTATTTCGATTTCGATTTGGATTTGGATTTAGTTTTTTATTTCTTTTACTTCTCATCCTTAGCTGGATTTGTTAAATGGTTGGCTGGTTGGCTGGTTGCCTGGGTTTTTGGTTAACTGTCTGTCTGAATACAAGTGCATCTATGGAATATTATCGTGGCTGGGATAAAACTTATTTTGGTCTTCCCTTTTTGCATTGGTTGTTGTTGTTTGTTTTGGTTTCAGCATAAAACACTGGTATCTTTATGCAATTAATTCGAATTTCTGCGAATTATTTAATTAGAAGAATAAGACACATATTGTACTTGAACTTTATGTACAAGTACGAAATGTTCGTATGTAAAAAAGGCACAACTAATACAAAGAATATAGAAGTAAAATCACAAGAAGTACGAGTTGAAAACCAATATTGAATAAATTAAAAAACAAAACCCTAAACTGAAGGTTTTATACAGTGTCAATAATTCAAACATAGGAATATTATTGGGGTTCTTTGTTGCATTTCAAGTGTAAAGGCTTAAAAATGTCTCCAAGAAATAATGTTTTATTTCGTCTCAGTTTAATGTTATTCTCAATGTAAATATGTAAAAAAAAATCTTTGTTGTTTACTATTTCTATAACTATGTATTTACTAATTTGTGTTTTTTTTAACTCTACAATCTACATAATTGAAAATAAATATTATTTGGGGACTACGACTGCAGTGTTATGCCCAGATCTGCGGAAACGGAAATAATTATAATCTGTCGTTAAATTTGTTTAAATGCTTTTTGATATTAAGATGATATTTTAATAATTTTTACCAATAATAAATAGCTCATTACTAAGTAATCTATGTTGTAATGTCTTCTTCTAACATTTAGTGCAACATAGTCGTTGTTTACCACCGACTTTAGCATAATTATTTTGCTTGTTGTTGTTTCTTTTCTGTTTTTAATACAAGACTTTTTATTGTTGTGTGTGAACATGAGTCGCGCGCCAATACTTTAGTTTTTGGATACATGATGTTCTCTTCTCTTCTCTTCCTTTTATATTTGTACTTTTACATGTATTTTTTTTGGGGTTCAAGTTTTTTTCCGCTAAATTAAAAAATCTGTGAATCTTTTATTTATCACTGCTATAATCGTAGTCAAACAAAGCTAAATATATATACATATATGTGTGTGTGTATGTATTTAGTTGTGATACTGAATTTCGTACTCCTCACAGCCCAACTTTACAAAATGCATTTTCTTCTGCTTTTGATATATTTTTCTTTGTCATTGCCATACGTTCAACAACTGCAAAAACATACACGAACATCATATAAATGGACGGACAGAAAGAGATCCATACATGCTGGGATTTGTTGCTTTAAACATTTGAACAAACGTTAACAAACCAAACTTAGCCACAGTTAGACTGACTGACTAGCTGGCTGGCTGCCTGGCTGGTTGACTGGATGGGTTGCCCTTTTTTTAGTTTTGTGTAGTGTTTTGTTTCGTTTTGTTAACGTTTGTTTTTTTTTCTTCTTTTTTTTTGGGGGTTTTAATTTTTCTCAGTTTTTTTCCTCCACATTTTGTTGCAACGATACGATGCTGCAAATGTGATGGCTGTTGCGCTGATTAAATCATTAAATATTCTGATTGTGTAGCACAATAATGAAATGTTTTAGCGCTTGTCTGATTGTGAATTATTCATGGAATGAATGCAAAAATGCACTACTAAAGTTTCGTACAACACGTACAACAACACCAATTTACAACTAACAAACCAATAGAGAAATAGTGAGAGTAGAGACCAATAATTATTTTTAAATAAAAAGCAAAAGGGACCTGAATTTGCAAAAAGAAAAAAAAAAACAAATAAATGATAAAGAAAATAACAATAAAAAAAATTGGTTTAAATAATTAAAATAAAATTGTGCTGATTTTTGCTTTCTGCTATTTAAGGAATTTTCTTTGGCAGATTAGCGAGAAAATCTACAACAATTTCAAAAAATTGTAAATTTTGAGATTAATGACTGTCAGCACTTGGGTATTTCAGTTTAAGAAAATAATAATAACAGCTTTTATTCTTAAACGGAAGTGATAGAATATTAGGGAATGGTAAAAAAATATTTACATAAATGCATATATGTATGTATGTACCCAGCAAAAACTGGGTAACGACTTGCTCTCACTCAATAACATACTTTTCAATGAGTATAACATACCGTCTGCATTACTTAGAAGTAGTTTTCTAACAACAACTTTATATTGTAAAACTAAAAACTGTTGTAAAACATTATGATTCTCATTTGGATTAACATACTTTAAGTATAAGTAATTATATTTTCGATGGATGTGGAATTTCATCATGGTTTTTAAACTGACTATAAAGGTTTTTTCTAAGTGTTTCTGTAAAACGTAAAGAACAGAAGTAACAATCCTAGGTTTTGTTCTTGGGAAGCCGAATATAAAACATTATTGATAATGAGTTCTGTAAGCCCATACAATCAATTGGATATTTAACTTATTAAAAGCAAAAAGTTATACAATATTTGAAAAGTATTGACTCATATAATTCCTAATTTATGATCTAAAGGGCTGCTTTATTTGTTGATACACACAA
>NDXZ01004334.1:0-13075 GCA_003055125.1 Paykullia maculata | reverse complement strand
ATATACCCTTAACACATGTGTGTGTGTGAAGGGTATAAAAAGGTAGCAAGGTGCTTAATAAATTTAAAATATTTACATATATTAAATATACAACAACACTTGGTGAATTATGAATATAAATGTGTACATACAATCAACATTGCCCAAACGAAGGATTAATATTTGAAAATGAACTTATGTTAACAAACAACAGAGAATCCACAAATTTTGACAGAACACAGACATAAATTCATAAACAGAAAAATAATTACAGTGAAATAGACGGCTCATTAAACGACACTTAAGTAAATTATATTTTCTTTTATATTGTTTGGGTGGGTAACGGCAGGCGGAGGAACGGACAGACATAGAGACTGTCGGATAAATCTATAGCTTGCGTTATACCGCAAGCACTTAACAAAAACATGTTCTATTAAGCAGATAAGCAAGTAAAATTCACAAAATTATTATGGGTAATAGATGAAACAATAGAAATACATACAAAACACATGCATACATGTACATACATACAGAGTCAAACTGAAGAGTTAAGTGGGTATATTACTGGTGTGAAACGTTTTAATAGCTTAATTGCATTATTGTTATGATAAGAGAGGGTGGTTAGTTGGTTGGCGTTCAATAATTTAATGTAACATTTTTGTTGTTGGCAAATATCAAGTGCATATAATTTTTATTTAATTCAGCAAGTGTTTGAAGAAAACAATAAAAATTGTAAAAGAGAAAAACAACATCTTGTAATTGAGGAAATTTAATGTTCAGAATAAAAAGCATTTACTGATAAAACAAAATCATAAATATTTGTGTATTGTACATTTTCTGTCGGTAAACCACATGGCCAATTGAATTTTCATATTTTTCTTTCTAATATTCGTTTATAAGGAAGAACTAAAAGCTTATCTTTTTTCAAAAATACTCCCCCTTTTGAAAATATTTTATTAAAAACAAATAAGAGCGCTATATTTGGCTGGGCCAAATCTTATATACCCTTCACCATGTGTGGCACATTTGGGCAAATGGTCCAATTTTTTTCAAATATATCTTTAGTTTATCTCAAAGCTGCAAAACAATAATTTTTTTGTGTAAGAAAAAAAAGGGGGGAGTCGCTTATATTTCAGCCGGTTATGAATGCATCTTGCCAGTTTTCAATGCCGATTTTCTCGAAAGTATTTCCAAAAGTTTGATACCACATACAATCCTGGGCGACCTATGGAAACTACGAAAACTTGATTTCAACCAGCACACAGACAGACGAACATGGCTAAATCGACTTCCCTATCTATAAGGATCCAGAATATACCTATATACTTTATGGGGTCGCAAAAGAATATTGTAGAAATTACAAACGGAATGACAAACCTATATATACCCTTGCCAATGTGTGAAGAGTATACAAATATAAATACAGTGTTTATTTTAATAATGAAAAAAACATATGTACCTATATATAAAATTGTAGTTCCAAGAGTTGCAATATATTTTGTGTACGCGCAAACAGTTTTGTGTTGATTTATTTTATTTTAAACTACATAGGTATATTAATATTCAAAATTTAAGCCAATACCGTTTTTACACAGGGAATTTTACTTTAACAAATTTTGTTGAATTCTTTTTTAAACTTTCTTTCATGTTTAGACTTAGAGAGTTTACTTTGGGAAAGTTGTTTGCTTTGTTAGAAAGTTCTTCGTTTTTAGGCATTTTTGATTGGGTGGTTTACGATTTTTATACCCTTCACATATGTGGCAAGGGTATATATAGGTTTGTAATTCCGTTTGTAATTTCTACAATATTTATTTGCGACCCTATAACGAATATATATTCTGGATCCTTAGAGATAGGGAAGTCGATTTAGCCATGTCCGTTTATCCGTCTGTCCGTGTGTGCAACAACAATATTTTTATGCTATTGTGAAATTTTATAACAATATGCCATGATAGGACACCTTGAGAATATATTATAGTTATATATTATTATTTATATGATTTTTTGCCAGTTTCTCTCCTTTAGACAGCGAAATGCAAGTTCTGCAAATAAAAAATATAATAAAATTTTTAATTAAAGAATCAATAATCAATTTTTTTCAGGCATTCAATCGTCAAAGCAAAGGTCGCACAGGTTGGCCTCAGGATGTCTGGGCGTCAGAACTAGTTCCCGAGCAAGAGTAAAACTTTTGCAATACTTTTAAATTTATATATGTATACATTTTTCCGTTTAGAAAATTCAAAATTAGAGACTATGATTCCTTAATTTATTATTCCTTCAAAAAACAAAATTAGTTTACGATATCAAAAGAAATAAACAAACAAAATGTAAATGTCTATTATTTATAAATCCTTTGTTAATTGATACATCCATAAAAAATAATACAACTCGTAAGTATAAACATTCAATCTGTTTTAACTACACTCATACATACATATGTATGTACATTCACATGCATAAAAAACAGTATTAACAAGTTAACAAATTACCTCTTTCCCGGGAAACTTTAAATGTAAACAAAATGATTAATACAATTGAAATCTTTAGCATTGTTCCTAGAAGGTGTAAAAAATAAAAAAGTAAATGTGAATGTACCAATGAGTTAAATAAAACTAAAACATAATTTCCGCCACAAAAAAAAAAAAAAAATAATAATAATATGTAATAAAAATGTTTTAAATTTATTGAACCTAAAAAAAATATTCTGATAAATTTTTAACATTTTAAAATATGTACTTTTTTATATGTAGAAATAATATTAAAAATGTAGTTTCTTTATAAAAGTTTTAAATCTATTTATATATAGATATTTTTTTAAAAGCAAATACTTTCCCGAAAACAATTTTTTTTTAAAATAGAAAACTTGAATTGACTTTAGCTTAATTAATTACTTTTAAATTTACAATATTTTTTTTATTTGTAAATAAATAATTATTTTGTATAAGGTTTTGATTTGTTCGCCATTTTATTTCAAACAAGCCATTAAAGTCAAACAAGTACTTTTAATGAAAAATTTTACATGCTAAAAGGGAAATAAAGATGTTGACCGTAATTAAAAACAATACTTTTTTCTGTTTTTGTTTATATTTGCAATCAAAATAAAATAAAGAATTTAATTGATTAATGATTTAAATTCTTACGTTACGATTGAACACAATATATCTTCACTTGTTTCAATTATTTTATTTTCCGAAACATTTGTTTCAAGTGCTTCCTTCCAACACGTGTACGAGTATCTTTCTGTACTAGGTATAAGTTTATAAATGTATTTTTTTATTAAAAAGATTTGTATACAAATAAGTAATTGAAGCATTTAACCTTTTGATTCTTCGGTGACTTTTTGTCTTTCGTGTGAAGAACAAAAGAAAAAAGTTCAAATAATATAAACAAACTTGAAAATTGTATATTTGAAAAACTGATTAAATATACTTCATTGTATTTTGTATTTGTTGGCAATAAAATTTTATTTACTTAAAATACACAATTATATTGTAGAAGTTTATTATTGTAAATTTTAGGGAAGCTCGAGGTTAAATTCATTTGTATCTAATTTACGTCTTAGTTTTTGTTTCTATTTATTTACATTTTTGTAATTAGAAAACGGAAATGATGTTATAAGGTGTTAACAATTAACAAATGTTTAAAGAGTTGTTTGTATAGAAGTAAATTATTTAACATATCCTCAGGCAACCTTTGAAGCTATTCTTCATACTTAACTTACCCAACCTAAACATATCCTCAAAATTTAAAATTCATAACGGACACATACAAATTACAATCTAATATAAAACATAAACATATGTATGTATATATAAACTGTCGTTGTTTAAATGTCAAAAAAATCAATTAAAAATGTTTTTATTACATTTTGTAATGATATAACAAAGAATCTCAGTGGACAAGGTCAATAAAAATTTACATGTTACAAATTTACAAAGATACACATGCACGATTTTGAATTTCGCACGGATGGCTTTATGGCCAATATAACCCTATCAATGTTAAATCTATGTGACATGGTACTCAATGCCAACCTACTCAAGCCTAAGCACGTTCATAATCGTAACTAATCAGCTTTTCTGTTTAGTGTTGAACAAATTTTTAACTTTGTTTAAGTTTGTTTTAATTCAATTGTGAAATTTTCAAGAAAAAACTGGAAAATTGTTTTATAAGTATGGAGTTTGGCATCTAAAAGTTAAAAGAAAAAGGAGATAAAATATAATAAGCTGATTATTTGAGGCTACCTGGTATAGGTGGACCCTGCTTCTTTAAGGCCCTGACAGACTATCAGATTTAGTCGTTCGATATATCAAAAATTACATGTGTGTTCAGAAAGTGTGATAGTGTGGACAAAAAGTGCATATGTGTGACAGATTTTTTGACAAGTGTGTCCGATTTTATAATATTTTGGAAATTTTCATAAAATAGTAGTTTCTGTGCGATCAGAGTTGCTTTTTGTAAAGCAGTTGTACAAAATATTACAAGTCATTTATTTATATTGCATAGAAACGTAAAAATAAATTTGGGACCGGTAATATTTGTAAAAATGAGTTTTTTGTATGACAGTGTGGCATCTAATCACACATTTTGTTGCAATTTTCTCATGTAGGACAGAACTCTATACGATTTTTATTTGACATAATCGCACGACTTTGTAGGATAGTCAGTCAGGGCCTTTACCCCGTTCGCCCGCAAACTAAAAAAGCGTGTATATAAATGCAGGGTGGACATGCTCTAGGTTTACACAGTCCAATTTTACTTGCGCAATACTTGAGCTTAAAGAAATGGAAGGTAAGGAGAATGGAACTGGGTACAGGCTTGGCCGTTCCCTTAAATTTGATTTTTTTTCTTAATGGAAGATCTACATCTACAGACTTACAAAACATTCAAGACAGTAAAGTCAAATTACTTAAACAAAATGTATCTGTGCGTAAAAGCAAGTTAGAAAAAATGAAGGAAACTAAACTTTTGGAAGTAAAATAGCGGTGTGCTAACCGGTGGCTAACTTCGCTGTCTTGTTTGCCGACAAATTATATATAATCTTGACACTAGAGTAGACCGAAACTATTAATACAATTCAATGATTATTGTCGTCCGAAAACAATTTAAAAAAAAGTTACATTAATATATTCAATTTTCTATTAGCGATTGATTATATCACGAGTTTCGAAAAGAGTGTGCTATACAAATCGGCGATGATTAACCAATCTTTTTTAATGCAAATTTTCTTGTTCAATAATAATAAAAACCCTGGTTTCTTATGTTTCATTCTTTAAAATTTTAAACTAATTTTTGTAATTTAATTACCTTTTTAACGGAAAATTTTTATAATTACAACCATGATACAAATGTACCTTGATTACAACCCTGCAGTTATGCTACCATATTTTGCAACCAATATTAAATGCGGCTATTTTTTGTCACTAAATGAGTCATACAGCTATCAAGTAGTTGTTGAAAGTAACGATTCAAATTGTAAATTTCTACAATCAATAAATTGTGACATCGAGTTTTTTGTTTCGCTGAGGAAAATTATAAATATCAAAGTTCAACCAAGACAAGTATTGTCGCAGCAATTATAAAATACTTAGCACGATAAAGAAAAGAAAAATTATATACGGCTAAGAGATCAAAAATAAAAAAGCAGGGTATTAGAGCAGATAGAAATATATAATTTTTTTAACAACAAAACATTTTTATATAATTGGTGATTTTTGCAAGAATACGAGAATGTCTTTGTTACGATTATTTGCAAATATGTACGATATGGATTTTGTAGAACGTTTATAAAACACAAAGTGTTTAAGGAAAAGTGTGTATAAGGTGTTTTCGACTATTAAATAACGAATTAAATTTAATAAACAAAATAAAAAAGTGTATAAAGTGAAATCAAGAGAAAACGCAGCGTAAAAAACAAAAGACCTAAAAAAGACACCATTTTGTAAAGCAAATCCAAATACAAAAACAGGAATTGTGACAAAAGTAGAAAAAAAAACAAATACGAAAACGGTAAAAATATCCAATTAGAATTTAGTAGAGAGTAATCCAGCAAACATTTTAATTGATTCCTCCTACGTTACTAGTGTAATGTTTACTAAGCAACACCAAATAAAACAACAGCAGCAGCAAGAAACATCCACAAACCTCAGCAATATATTCAGAATAAACGACAAAAGAGCAGCAGTTAAGAAAAGAATTCTCGTCCATCCCTCGACCATGTTCAGAAACTTCAATTGCCAACTGACGTTCGACGACTGCTCATCAATAACGGCAATGATTAAGTGTAATAGACAATGCGCCGCTTCACTTAGAATCATTTGCCAGCAACCGTGGTTTATAAGAATCCAAGCCTAAGTAGTGACAGCGACCCTTGCGCTTTTTTAAATTGAACAAACAGCAATTTAATCAACAACCTTTTCTAAAGGTATTCAAGGTCGTACTGTCATCTTAACTTAGATTGTTAAGTTATATGCATCGTTAAAAACAAGGATTTCAACATAATAGATATTAAATCAAATAACTAAGTATTAAACGAACAAAAAGGGTCTAATTGACTAAATTTCGTTGAAATTGAATAATCAGAACATAACTGTTCGTATTGGGATTTTACCTGGAACGTAATCTCCCAAAAAAGCTTCACAAAGGCGTTTTGTGTATTCATCCCAAACATTAAACGTCCACTAGCAACATGAAACTTTTGGAAAGTTCTCGTTTTGAAGCAATCAATAATGCCTTATCCATTGGGTCTGGCAGTAGCACCATTTTTGGACGCATAGAGTCTTATTCTTGCAAAATGGTAGCCGCTGATAAAGCTTTGTACAAGCGCTTTACTGCTGAGACTCATGGTTATGGTCCTCATGATTTACAGGCTCTTTCGCCACCACAAACTTTGGTGGACATGTCGCCGAATTTTCACCGCAACAATAGCCAGTCGGGGGATGAAGGTGTCATATTGTGTGACACTATATCTCGCAAAACTTTATTCTATTTGATTGCAACATTGAATGCATCATTTGAACCAGATTATGATTTTTCGGATGCTAAGGTAGGATTTCTATGGCATTTCCATTTAAATTTAATTTTTTCCCAATAAATTAAGGAATACCTACATACATACATTCATATGTATGTATGTATAGTATACATATGTATGCGGGTAAAATTAATTTAGTAAGTGTGATAATAAAACTAAATAGGGAACGCACGAGAAACATGATAATGTTACCCCCTACACACTTAAGATAAACCAAGATAACAAAAATTTTAAAAATTAAAAATTATTTTTCAGGAAAGAAAACTTGTTTAAATACATACATATGTATGCATGTATGAAGAATTACGTTGATTATACAAAATAATAAAATTGCTGTAAGACCATTTATCATTTATTTGAAGAAAAAATTTACTAAAAATGATAAACCAAGGTAGAAATATATGTATGCACATACATATCCGTTCTGTATTAAAATGTGGGAAATTGTTACATTATTGTTGCTAAAAATATTTTTTTAGAACAACAGTGCTTTGAAAGTTGCTAACATATTGATTCCACAGAGAATACAGAACAGCCCTTAAGCTGAATTCACTCATTGTGTCTGAACAAAAATTTTGTCCGGAAATTTTTGTATATTGAAATTAAAAAAGAGAGACGTTAAACTCAATATTAAAAATATTTTGTTCGTACAAAATTTTTGTTCAGACACAATGAGTGAACTCAGCTTTATTGTCACCTTAAAATATCATAACATTAATGTTTTAATCATAATTATCAAAATTTAATATTTATGTAATTTCAATAAGTGACAGAATTATTTTTTGTCTCGGTACCTATAATAAATACAAAAACTTGGTAAATAGGTATAGTATGTTATTCAATAGAATTTTATTTTTATTTAATGTCACGTCAACAACATTCAGTTATATGGTTTTTGCGTTTACATATAGATGCTTATTTCAAACCATCAATTTAATCACGTTTGTATTTTGATAACCTTTTTTTTTTGTTTGGTAAATTTCCATACGAACTACCTACATACATATGAACAAATATATTTTATTAATAATTTTTTTATATGTACCTATGTATGTATTTTTAAAAGATCGATTAGTTGTTCTGTTATTTTGTTCACACAAAGTTTAGTATTTTTACTCTTGTAAATCGTATTGTTAATACATTTGTAGATAGCAGATAAGGAAATATTTAATACAATTGGGAATAAAAAAGGTATATAAAGAACATTTTAAGTTAAATAAAGTTTTTACTTTTTTTAAAAGTTATCTTTTTTTACTTTTCAAACATTCTGTTCTTTATTTTGAAACAAATTTGAAAAAAAATCATCTATCGAAATAAAATATATTTCAACTATACAACTATACTTTTTCAATGTATTCAAAAACATTAATTGCTTAAAAAATATTCTATGCATTTTTACTTGCCACTGTTTGTTTATTTATTTGTTGTTATTTTTTTGCATAGGCGCCAAATTTTTCTTGTTATGTTTTGCCTCAATAAACCTAAGGTAAATGAACCTTTAATCATACATTGTACTACTTTTCAAAAAACTTTATCAACACTCATACCACTAGAGTACAAACAAATAGAAGCATAAGCATAGAACAACTTTAAAAAATAAAATTAATTAAAAGTAAAAGGGACTAATTAAACCATGACACAATGCATAACATGAAAAATTTTTATTTATTGTAAGTATAACAGGAAAAATAAACCTAAAAATAGCTAACAAAAATATAAGTTTAAAAATATTAGAAAATAAACAATTCGAATACTGTTCATTTGTTTTCAAAACAAATTTTATTTCCTCTTGCTTTTATGGCTGCCAAAAATTGTTGCTATTTAATTGCTACAATTTTAATGGTTTGTTTGTTAGATATTGTCAAAGTCTAAACAAGCGAAAATAATATAATCAAATGATTTTTAGAATTTGTTTTTAAATACATAGATACATAAATAATATAAACACAAACGGTTCTTTAAATGTATGTTCATATATACATATGTATATACCATATATACAGTTGTGTTCAAAAAAATAGAAGTGGTTCCACATAAAAAATAAATACCTTTTTTTTAAAACAAAATTATATTCCAGTACTTTTAAGAGTTTATTTGCTTGTTATCTATCAGTTTAAAGTGTCAGTTAATACCTGATAGAATGTCATGATCGTGTGTAGTATCAGTATTAAATGTATTCTAACTGTTGGCAAACTTTGTTAAATTTTAAAGTAGTTTTGATTAACCGCTTTGACCTCCACAACCATCCATCATTTCCTGATTCAGAAAAAAAAGAAATTGAAAGAATATTTAATTTTTTTTTTTGATATATTTTAACGATTTATATTAATATTATCGTTTCTAACTTAAATGAGTTATTAAAATTTGTACAGATTTTTAACTTTTTATTACAATTTAGTTTAATTTTGCATGTATTTATTATATTTTTGATATATTTGGCATGAGGATATTTTATTTATTACATTAGAGATTTGTTATATGTATATACAATTTTTTTTTACTTTTGGCTTATTTTATTTGTTAGTTATACATATATTTATTTGTTTGTCTAATATTTTATTATTCATTTATTATTTATTTATTAATAAAATTTTTTATTCTCTATTCATTTATTATTTACTCATTTTACCATTTATTTCAAATTTATTTATTACTGTTTGTTATTTATATAATTTTTTTTTGTAATAATTGTGGTTTTTATATTCTTTGTTATTTATTTAAAATATTCATAAACAATTTTAAGGTTTGTTGAAGGTTTATTAAACAAATTTTGTATGAAAATTTCGTTTTTGTTTAATTAATCTTCAATAAACATAAAAATTTGTAATGAATATGGGGGTTAATATTTATACAATTTTTATTTGTTTATGTTTTAATATTTAAGTATGTTTCGCTTTTTTTAGATTACTAGCTTTTAACCTGCTACTTCGTAAGCGCACTTCTCAATATTTATGTAACCTTCAAGTTCTATTTAGTTAATTTCTATTTTTTTATAACATTGTATATACAAATTTACAACTTTTATTTGTCTAGAGTATTTTATCTACAAAAATTAAAAGAAATATTAGGACAAAGTTTGGAACTACATATTTGATTTTGTTTTGCTTCATATTTACCTTCACTGTACTATTGAGTTCTGTATTAACCTAATCTCAGTCTTTATAAAAGGGTTTTTTGTATTTATTATTCATGTATGTAAGTTTACTATAGAAATAACAAACTTCCATTCCGTCCTCCTATATTATAAATGTAGAAAAGTACCCTTCCTATATGAATTTTTATCTTAACTAGAAGCGATAGGCCCTAATTTTGCTTTCCCAAATTTATAAACTTAAAAAAATTTAAAAAGAAGTATGTACCAAAGAGGTGAAAAAGTACTTTTTCGCCCCATGTGCTTTTTTAATCCTAATTAGAAGCAATAGGCCTTGATTTGGCGATTCTAGACTTAAAAATTCAAAAAATGTAAAAAGTACTCTAAAAGTTGAAAAAGTACTTTTTCGCTCCCCGGTTTTTACTTTTTTTATATGAATTTTTGTCCTTTTTTTGTTCTGTTGAAAAAAGAAAGTTTAAAAATGCAATTATTTTTTTTAAACAAAAAAAACGTTAAAAAGCAGCACTCGTTTTAACGAATTTTTCGATTTAACAAAAGGGCCTGGCATTATACCGTTCGTTAAATCGGAAACCACTGTAATTTATAAAAAAACTTGTAACGCTTCTATTTTTATTGTCAACTTTTTCAGAACGAAAGTAGAGAGATTACTGAGCAATTTTTGGTACCACCGCTCCTATTATTTGGAACACAGCTGTACATACATATGTGTATTAATATGCGGAATAATGTGTTTGGAATATACATATGTACATATATGTATCAATTTTACCTAATTTAAATGAAATTACACTTGCAATCAAACGATTTATTTTGTAAAAAACTTAAATAAAAATTACAGTGATTTTCAGTAGTGAACCCTTTATGGGAGCACGTGCAGCTAGTACATTTTTATTCAAACAAAACCTATTTAAACATTTTTTTTTTCTTTTTGAAATCATATTTACATACATACGAACGGTACGTCCCTAAAAAAGTCGATACGTAGTCCCACACTCTGCCAGCTATCTATCGCACAAAACAATGGATATTTTGCACGTACGGCAATTTACAATATGATTTTGTAGAAAGAACTTGCTCAACCCTAATGTTTATGTTTTTGTTTTTAAACATATTAACAACACATTTAGTTAGGTAAAACACATCATATTTATATATCGTTAGTCGCAGGTAGAAAGGCTCTAACTAACATAATTGTAATTTTACAGGAGAAGGTAAAAACATAATAGAAACTATGTACAGTATCAAACAAAACTAAAGCATCAACTCCTTCTTACTAACAAATCGTTAAATAGCTTAATAAAATTGTTATTTATTAAATTTACATATAGTGATTTGCTAATACATATTATTATACAAAATGTTAAATTAAAACACAAACATAATGAATTCTTCACTGAAAAGAATAAAAATGTAACAAAAAGGATACAAAAAGTTATTTTAAGGCGACAAAACTAAAGCACATAGTTAATTAAATATTTATAAATTTAAAAAAAAGTTAATATTTTGTGGCGTATCCATTGTTTTTCAAAACTTCTGCACATCCTCGTTGCATGGAGTCTATTAAGTGGGCAAATACCTCAGAAGAAATTCCATTCCAGGCATTTTCCACATTCTTGAAAAGCTCATCTAAATTTTTGCAATTATCGCGGACTATTTTCCTATCTACAATTTCCCATAGATTTTCTATGGGATTGAGATCTGGCGATTGTGCTGGCCATTTCAAAACGTTAATCTTGTTGTTAACGAACTACTCTTTCACACATTTAAATGTGTGTTTAGGGTAGTTATCTTGTTGGTATCTCCACTTAATCTGCATTTCCTCTTCTGCATGGGGCAGCATTACATTTTGCAGGATGTCTCTATAAAGAAAACGATCCATTATTCCATTTATTCTATGAATTGGACTGATACCATGCCCTGAAAAACATCCCCAGACCAAAACGTTACCGCCGCCATGTTTCACTGTTCTTTTTGTATAACGTGGATTAAGAAGTTGACCTTTCGGTCTCCGAACCAATCTTAATCCATCGGAACCTTTTAAATTAAATTTTGACTCATCGAAGAACAGCACAGTGTTCCATTGTGTGGTGGTCCAATTAATGTTCTCCCTTGAAAATTCAATCCTGGCCAGTCTGTTTTTCCAACATTTCTCAGCTAATAGGGTTATATATCACCAACATAGTTTAGCTGATCAATTAGATATTGCGGCGCGTTTCCACTTTTTGTATAAATATTATTGTATTAAATTCAAGTCTTTGTCTTATATTAAGCTATTTAAGAGTCTCTAGCATATGTTCTATTGGTGTATAAATGTTACATTTTAAGATCGATCACATTGCCTTATTTTGTGATTTTTGTAGTCTTTCTATTTGCATATTTGAGCAGCATGTATATATTATCGTCGAACCAAACTCAAAATGTGGTCTAATCATATTATTGTAAATATTAATAACAGTAAGTAATGATATTTTGTTTCTTATTTGTTTAAAAAATCCGATTTTTTTAACCAATTTTTTGGCTATATATTCGATGTGTTCTTTTATTTTCTGTTTTCTGTCTATTTTAAATTCTAGATATTTATTTTAATCAACTTTCTCCATTACTTCTTCATTTATTTTAAAAATCGATTCACTAGTCATATTTATTTCCATTAGTTGCGTTTTACTTTCGTTCAGTTTAAGGGTGTTCATTCTAAGAATGATGTAAAGTGACATCTTCTGTTCTGTACCTGAACAAAAATAAAATGGTTGTTGTTTTGGTCTTGTTGTATTTGATGTAGTGATGCATATGTGTATGTATGTATGTACTGATAATATGCCTTGCGCTATTGTATTATTGTAATGGGGTTTTAAATAAAGTATGTTCCTGTTTGTAATGTACATACATACATACATATGTATGTATTTAACTAATTTTTATTTATTTATTTATTTGTTTAGTAGTATTAATAA
>NDXZ01004322.1:0-10958 GCA_003055125.1 Paykullia maculata | reverse complement strand
TTCATTTTCTTTTAAATATTTTTTATTCTATACAATTAAAATTATAGTTTAATTTTGTTATTAAAAAGGCCTTAATGGTCCCCATTTTTATTTGGGGTTTTTCCAGTAGTCCAAATGTTATTTTAAACAGAAAATACCCTTTCGACTCGAATATTTCATTTCTTCTTTAAAATATATAAAAATTGCTACCTAACGCTTTTCTGCAGACTTTTTATTCTGATTCCGAGCTATTTTATTAAATTATTCAGTAACAACATGTTCAATTAATTTTTTTCCATAATAATAATCAAATGTAACAATACAACAAAATAAAAACCACATTAAAATAATGTTGCAAAAATACTTTACCAATGTTAAAATTATTGCTGCCAACTGTTTTGATAAACAAAATAAAAAAAACAACTGTTTTCTTTTCACCTACAGACATATATTTGTAATATTTTTATTTGGAACATGCCTTCCGAGTCATTTGAAAAAAAATTGACTAATTGGCTAACTTTAATTACTTTTCGGACATTCTTATAAATACATACATACGTAAAACTGTATTACTTTACGATATGTCAAAACAAAAATTATGTTAACATGTTTAACAAAATATTATTTGACTTTTAAAAATACAGAACAAATAATGAACTTGAAATAAAATACAGAACATTTTAAGGGTTTTAACATAAGAATAATTTATACAGAACAGAGCTTTCAGATACAGAGCTGTTCTGTATAATACTGAACGGATGGTCACCGTATGTATGTTAGACATCATATTTACGGGTAACGCTTATACATGCATTCACACTTCATTTGTGTTGGCTCGTGATAGCAAATTTAATTATTTTTGTCATATTGTTGCTACATTATTTTACTCCTTTAGTACTTTAGCCCAGAATGAGCAAATATTTTATTTTCCAAGGACATGCAGGCAGGCTTTCATGGTTGTTGTTTTAACTTCTGTACCACGAACTCAGTCTATTGTTAATAAAGTAAAGAATAATAAACTTTGCTAGTGTTTTCAAATACCAAATATTTCAGCATTTAATTTTATTAGAAAATGTTTTTTATAACCAGATAAATAAATGAACTCTGAAATATCTAAACTCTCTTTTAAAATTAGATTATATATTTTTTAATA
Source organism: Paykullia maculata (assembly GCA_003055125.1). NCBI lineage: Eukaryota > Metazoa > Arthropoda > Insecta > Diptera > Rhinophoridae > Paykullia > Paykullia maculata. The sequence goes on along the minus strand of NDXZ01004322.1, from coordinate 9,826 downwards.
CCTCTTTCACGAATGCTTTCATATTGGATATTATTTAATATCCAATAAATTTATTAGAATTATCATTTTATATATTTTTATGTTATGTTACTGGTGCACCTAAGAATGTGCAAAATGTTTTAAGAACTGTTTCATATTTGCTTGTTTATGTATGTATATAGATATACAATATTTTCTTTTATAACCACCTAGATATGTATAAAATATAAACAGAATTTGTGCAAAACTTTTTTTAAAGTTTTTTTTGCACGTAGTTCTTAGTGAACCTTTTTTAAATGCTGACATACATTGATACATTTTATCTATTTTCAATTTAATATTTAAATTATTTATATATATATTTATGTGCGTACATTATTTATGTTAAACAATTTTCTATAAAAAAAGTATTTTAATACCATTTAAGAATTACAAAAGAATACCTACATATATTTATTACCAAAGGTTACACACTCCCCCCTCGAGTTTATATTTAAGGGTAAATAAAAAACAACTTAAAAAACTTAGTTTTAACAACAAATACAATACAATTACAGGCAAAAATAAAGTCATTGACATTACCCTCATCTCTTAAGCCGATAAAGATGTGATGTTACAATAATTTTTTGTTGTGTCAGTCTGTCCATCAAAATAGATGATACTTTATTATTATTTTTAAGTAAATGTAATATCGTTCCTTCTTTTTTATATGTAAAATAAAAAAAATTGTTTAGGCTTCAGTTCTTAAAATCAACAGAAGAATAAACAGGACGTGTTGGAATATATTATTCCTCTTCAGAAACTTATATATGTTGTTATGTGTATTTTTATGATTTCAATAAGTGTGAGTATTTGGTAAATTTTCACTTGTACAAAGTCATTTTTATTTGTTTAGGTAAATAAAATTATGCTTTATTAAGTATGTATATTGGCATTCAAAGGGATTATTCTGTCTAAAAGCAAACATTTAAATTCTTACTTAGAATGTCTTAAAAGGAAAATTGCTAAGATTTTTTTTAAATAATCGCCATAAGTAACATTTATTTACCCAATAAAAATAATATTTTTATTAGGTTACGTTAAAGAGCTTAAATTACCTTTTTTGTTTTTTTTTATCATTTACAAGATTATTATATTAGTTTATTTTATTTTTTTATTGATTTTCAAAATTATTAGATTAAGGTGGGCTTGAAGCTTAAAGATTTCTCTTCCAGCAAATTAAAAGTAAGAGTCGCCTTTGTCCAGCAAACTTTGTTCAGCAAAACTTTAATCGAATATATCGCAAATGACGACGAAGCTAATACTTATGTCATTATGTCATAGCTAAAAAGTGCCAAAATATCTTAAAAAGTTCCATAATAAATATATATTTGTATCTATTTAAAAAATTACATCCTTTTTTCAGTTTTTGTTATATACCTATTAACACATTTTATCAAAATGGATTGATTTAACAATTTTATTTTTTCGTTTTTTTTTTAAATAACTGTTTTACAAAATTGTGAATTCACAAAAAAAAACAAGGCTGATGGTCTCAACTAATCAGCTGATTGCAAGGTGAATTTTTAAGATTGTTAAACTTCATAGATATATAAATAATAAAGAACACTCAATTTCAAATGTCATACTCCACGTATGTAAAAAGAGAGCCAAAAATTATCTTTCTTATGCAATCACCTGATTAAATTCACCCTAAACATGTAGGATGCTATTCACTTTAAACTAAATCTTCAGGAATGGGGATTCTGTGTCATTGTTGCAGTTTTTAGTAGTATTTACAACAGGGGGAAAAAGCATTTATTTCTTTTTAATTAAAAAAATTGCTGAAGTATTTATTAAAAATTAAAATATTTATGAAAAAAATATACTTAAGTAAAATAATATTTTTTAATTTGGAATTTTTTGAAAAAGTGCCAAATTTTGATTGAGCGAGCCATCGTGCCACTAAACCATTAATAGTGCCAAAAATGGCACAATTGTGCCACTTTTACCAACAGTCAAACAGTGACAACAAGGATGGCTATCAATTGCTCTGAACCGGTTTTTGGTTACCAGTGTTGACAAGACTGCATTCAAGTCTGACTGCGATTGTTCATGACGCTGCTACCACTGCGCTCAACAATGAACCAGTAAAAGACCATCGATACATTAATTTTTTTTATCGAAACCTAATAACAAGAACTTCTTGGCTATTAAGTTTAATTGAACAGTTTGTTTCATTAACTTTCTGTTACCCAAAAAGTTAAGAATTAAATTTTATATATATATTTTCTTAATGTCTCATTTGAGAGCTAATATTTAAAAGTACCTTTCTTTGAGAAATTATATTACTGTGAAAAAATATACTAAGTACCTGAGTACCTACTAAGCGAAAGGTGGGTAAAAATATATACATATACTGCTTAGGCCTAAGTATTGTACTATTGACAATATGTTTGGTAATGCAGGACAGTAACTACGATTCTGCAATTTGTTTAAGGCTTAAATGCTTTTAAAAAGTAATCCGCTCTTGTATTTTTTTATAACTTACTGTCGCATTCATATGTATATTATAGGCTTATTATTTAAAAAAAAATAAGTTTCCCTCTGTTTAAAAAAGTATTCTAATAACATAAGTGAATATTTCAAAAGTGAATATACAATATTTTAAACTGTCTAGTATTGATAAGGCAAAAAAAACACTCTTATTTAGAGTAAAGATAAAAAAGCGTACACACCTGTTTCAGGGTAGTAACTGATGGCAACTTAACAAAATCAGCAAAAAAAGATAAAATTTATAATTTATCTATATATTTTTTTATTCGTTATAATGAATTTGATTATGATGGAATACAGAAGATTTTAAAACATTTGGCTTGAACACGTACAAAAAAACCACCAACAAAAATTTTGAAACATAATAAGACAAATACAAAAGAACCAATCAGAAAACCAACACAAACGCAAATAGCAAGTAAAACAATAAGTAAAAGAAAGAATTGTTTTCCTTTTTTAGGATTCTCTCTATGCTTTTTGGTAAGCTTCAATAATAAGCAGGTTATCATTTGTTAACTAAAAAACAACAACAAAATTTGAACTATTGATGTTGTGGTGGGGGTAAGAGAAGAAAATCATTGGGGTTGTGTTAGTTCTGTTTGTTTGAATTCTTTCATGGATTTGTGGCTGGATTTGGAGAATGTTGGTTGAAAAAGTGCTGAAGTGTTACTTTGACTTAACGATTTATCATTTTAATTTGCACAAGGATAAAGCCAACTAAAAAAACTGAAAACAACGACTAAAAGATCTAAAAACAACATAGAAACGCATGCAAAAAGAAAACAATACGCACAAGTCAGCCCCGTTTGTAATAGTGACATGAGGCATGTAACATAAGTCAAAATGTATATATGTATCTCTAGGGATTTAACAATATAAATGATTTTCTTTCATTATATTCATCGTCTATTTGAAACGAATTGTGAATTGGAGAAAAACAAACGCAGAAAATTTTTGTTTTTAAAGTGTTGGTTAACCAAAAGATAACAAACGAAAGAAAATCCCTGTTTCCTTCCCTTTAAATGGCATTAACTTCTGTATGTCGACGGTAAATAATGCACGTTTGGCAGTAAGTCAGGAAGAAAATTTTCTGATATAAAAAAGGCAAAAACTTTAAATGGAAATTATTTTTCTAGGATTAAGCCTGTTCAAGAAGAAATAAATTTTACGAAAAGAATTCAGCTACATATTCTAAGACTACCCGTTTTACCTAACCTTATTAAAAATAATTGTAATTTATTCTATGTTAAACTTGCTATATATTTAAAATCAATATCCAATGGATGGCCAAAGCAAGAATTACATGTGATATAAACAAAGAAAATGAGTATGAAAAAAGAAAAAAGGTTAAAGAATGTCTTTAATTTATTTCAAAAACGTTGTGATTTAAAAAGATTATATTTATATTCAATACCTGTAGTACCGAATGAAAAGATAGTAAAACCGTTTATATCTAGTTTAGAAAAAAAACATTCATATCTACTTTGAAAAATTTATACACTTTTGTTTAAAACAGAATATTTTATTAAAATCTACAATACAAAAAAAAACTATGTTATGAAATACATGTTACACATATGTATGTATGTATCTGAATTTAATTCATAATTTTAAAAATTCTAAAGTAAGAAAATTTGTTTATTTAAAACTTAAACTTAAAACTGTTGCATCTAAAAAAAATTCCTAATAAGCCACAGTAACACGACAATCTCTTAAACATACCCAGCAAAAACTTGCATTGCTTTATAATGAGATACAATGATAAAAATACAGTAGTTGCACTACTTCTCTTTTGGCATTTGAACCAATTACTTTAACACGGCGATGTCATTGGACGCATATACTTACCCCGCTCGCTTACAAATAGGGACTTAAATAAGTCATTACCAACCTCGCATACAAATAGGGATTTTGTGAAATCATTTCTTTAATGCAGAGGTGCTCATAACTTAAACTGCGATTGTATTGGTGAGAGAGTTTCCCAGCAAACACAAAATCAACCGTTTGAAATATGATGCTGCATTATATATCTTAAGGTAAAATTTTATACATTCGAACTTTAAAAAAAAATGTTTAAATTGCATTTACACATGGTTTGATTCAATAGAAGGAGAAAAATAAATGACCATTTCTAAACATAAAAATTTCCAAAAACTAAATTATATAAATAAGTGTATTACTTAATTTGACGGATCAGTAAACTAGGTAATTAGCAAAATAATTTCAAATGTGTTCATTTTATCAATTTGAAATGAAACACTTTGGTTTGCTGGGTAAGCATCCCTGCTCATCAACGACTAAATGCAAGAGCATTAGAATATGTGTGAGGCTGTCTCCGCACAATTGTGCTATGAAATGACCATTTAGTTTAATGTCATTAAGTATCTAATTACTAATAATTGATTAAGCAGCCTACTAAATTACAATAAACGAATTAAATAAGTTAATACTTTTAAAATATTAAATAACTACTTGCTTTTAATAAGTAGAATATCTAATTGATTGTATGGGCTTACAGAACTTATTATCAATAATGTATTATATTCTTCTCCCTAAGAAATAAACTGATTACTTATACTTAAAGTATGTTAACCCAAATGAGAATTACAAGAACTGATTTAAATAGCTCCTTACAATTTTTTCAGCCAAAGTGTATGGCATTTATTTCTTTTTATATATTTCATTAAAAAGTTATTACGGTTCACAATATAAAGTTGTTATTAGAAAACTACTTTTTAGTAGTGCAGACGTTAAGTTATACTCATTTAATAGTGTGCTATTAAGTAAAAGCAAGCCATTACCCAGTTTTTGTTGTGTAATTTTATTAAGGAAAACATGTGTACGTTTTTGATACGTTAAGGGAAAATTTAAGTAAGAATTTAAGTTTATATTGAATTGTGCAACATATTTCTTTACATATATATGTATGTAAATATATAGAGTATTTTGTATCATCCAAAGAGAATTTAATAAGGTGCAGACATACGGGGAGAGAATAATGGATTTTGACGTTGCTTTATCATTTATCTTATTTAATTCGCTTTAGAAACAAATGTTACTAAATGCTTTTAGTAAATTTTTTTAAGCCTTTTCTAGATCCAAATTTTGCGATAATATTAATTTTTGAGTGAACTATTTGAAGAAAAAAAAAAAACAAAGAAAGCGGCAGTGTTGTTGTTCTTCTTATATTTAAAAAAATTTACTAAAAGCATTTAGCATTTTATATGTAAAACTTACAAACTGAATGATAAAATTGTATGTAGTATGCCCTTGCCTCCTGTGGTGAAGGGTATTTAAACATTAACATTAAAAAGGCTATTTACATATATTACAGTAATGAATAACCGCAATAAATAAAAATTGAAATGAAAAAAATTGAATATAATTAATATTCCATAAATATGGTCAATTACAGAATTATTTTTTTCATGTACAATTAACAGACACATTCAAATAAATAAATACACGTACACACATAAATGGTCGAATACACACAGATACTAATATATTTAAAAAACTTAATTACAGCAACAAGAAGCAAAAAAAAAATGTAGACCTACAGTTGGTCTAGTGACAGACTCTGGTCTTACTATTAGCTCTACTCAGCAATAAAATTTTATTATTTGTAATCAATTGGTACTTACATAGAAACATATGTTATATAATGTATGTATGTCTATGTTCTCAGAAATAACGTTAGATGTTACAGAAGTTAATAGGTATGACTATAAGACTATAAAACAAATATGATTAAAAAAAGATTAACACGCGCTGTTGTTACGTCTTGAATATTTTGAATTACCAGAACATCTCGAAAACCTGATTTGATAAAGAAGTTCGGAGGTCAGATTTGGATTCACCGCAGCTCGAACCTTTAAAAAAGTATATTCTGGTCCTAGGGTTTCGCCTTTTTTTACAAATTGTTGGCCTGTGTTATTTACGATTGTTTACAATTAGTTCACAAAAACTAAATCAAGGCGGATATCTATTAGTACTGCAGTAGTTAAGTTATATACTTTGAATTGTTTTTTAAGCAAAGATTTTTCAAACCTCAAAAAAAACTTATTGTTTGATTCTTTTATGAAGGGTGCAGAAAAGTTTTCTATCCATATATTGACTTAAAAACATTTATTACCACAAATGGTGCCAATTAACCACAGTTAATCCTGATTTATGAGCAAAAAAATATAAAAGCAATACGAAAAAGAAGCAAAAATATAAAACAATTAAATAAAACAACAAATAAAAGTGCTATATTTGGCCGTAACAAAAATAATATAACCTTCACCAACGTGTAGGAATGAATGTGGGGCCGGAAGTTCTTGTATTTAAAAAGTGTATTGTATGAGATGAATCCTTCTGTTGTGTATTGTGGAAAAAAGTGTCGGGAGATTAACTTTTTCACAATGTTCTTTCAATTATCACATAAAAATATTAATTTCTTAATTAATAGAATATGAAACAATATATGAACTATAGCCTATATAAAATATTAATATAAAGATAATAACGTTCAATTCAAATAAAATATCAGAAAAAAGTTATGTATTTTAGCATTTATAAGTGGATTTTGCTACTTTGCAATACCGATTTTCTCCCGAGTATTTCTGAAACTTTATTCCCCATACAGGCCTGGGCAACCTAAAGGTGCTACAAAAAGTAAACAGTTGTAGAAAATATATACAAAACATATTTAAAAAAAATTAATTCTAAATGACAGAACTATATTTAAATACACTAAGAATAAGCAAGTGCAAAAAAAACATCTATATTTTTTTATCGATAATTTTTTCAACATTAATCTCGGTCGGTATATATTGATATGAAATATCGACATATCGATAATTTTCGTAGAATCATATACATATACAGAAAAAACCAACTTAATATAAAAAAAAAATAATTTTTTATTGATGCTTAACGGTTTACATAGAAACATACCCAGTAAAAATCGGGTAAGGAATTACTATTACTCAATAACATTTGTAAGCGAGCGGGGTAAGTACTTGCCTCCAATGACATTGCCATGTTAAAGTAATGAGTTTAAATGCCAAAAGATACTGTATTTTAACTCATTACAAAGCAATGCAAGATTTTGCTGGGTATGTATTATACAGAAAACTATATTTGTGGTTTTACTACGAGGTAAGTCGCTGTTACAATTTATTTAAACCAGTACAACCCATCTGTTTTATATGTTCGGCTTTTTCTATCGGTTACTGTCAGATTTATCGCACAATAAAACAGCTAACCCTGAATGCTCACTACAACTCTAATTATATACATATGCTATAGACTTGCAAATACCTTGAATGTGACAAAATTTGTAGCGCCCGCTAGTGTTGTCAATATAAGCATTATAACAGTCTATTTGATAAAGACTGTGGCCAGTTTATTTTTACAAATGTATAACTAGAAGCAAAAAATCAGAGTTAAAAAATATCGAATTCAACATAAAGGAAACATATTTTTATAATGATATATTGCAAAGTAAAATATCGACGATATATCTATGTCGATACTTAACCTTTTTATCAACCCTAATATCCATATGTATACCCTCTCCACCTGTGGTAAAGGGTATAATAACAGTAACAACTACAACAACTTAACAGCAGAATGAAAATGAAAATGTAGTTATTTAAACAGACATATTTTCATTCTTTTGTACGCATTCATTATCCATTAACATAATTACTATCAAATGCATATGTACGTAAAATTGGCAACATATTAATAAACAATAACAATTATTGGTATTGTTTAATACAGTGGCTGTCATATCTGAAGATACACATATACATATACACATTAGGGTGGTTCAATTTGTATGGGACCGAAAATATGTTCAAAGCCACATCGCGATTGTTGTTCTATGGGTTATTTTAAGAAACTTTGCCAAAGAAACCATAGATCAAAAATGAAATGACCCAAAAATGAATTTTTTTGGGTCACAAACTTAATTTTTTAAATTTAATTTTAGTTTTTACGGCCACCAAGGCGTGCTTCAGTACATTTTTTTAATTATATCGCCTTTTTAACGAAATTGCTGTTATTTCATTAAATTTAAGACAAAGAATAAAAAAAGCATATTTTTCCCTTATTTTGACAAGAATCGCGATGTGCATTTGACCAAAAAAAATCGAACCACCCTAATATACATACATATATCTATTTACAAGCATACAATCAAACTTTACATGTTTTTACAGTTCCAAAAATGATCCGTTAATGAATTATCATTTTCTTTACGTTTAGAATCGCGACTGAGTCCAGGTGACAATATCAGCCCATCTAAAAGCAAACCTTTCTGTCAAACGTCATTCAAGGGACTGGAAAGCAATTTATTTATGGCTTTTAACAGTGGGGTTAACGCGAACGTGCCAAAGCATCTTGTTTATGAATTTTCCAACAAAAACATTATACAAATTTAGTTATTTTTTTATCAGATGCTATATTTATATGCTCTATTCAAATGTAGATATGTGGTAGTGCTTACATTACCTGAACTTATTATTACTTGTTTTCCACATGTTATTTTATATCTACAAGTTACTGACTTATAAGTCATTTTGAATTGGGTAAATTTTACTACTTTAAGTTCATTCGTTTTTTCTGTGTGTTTAAATATTGAGTTGGAAGATTTTGAAATTTGAAATTTGTATCTTATCACTTAATAAATTTTACTTTTTAACAAGAAAATATTTATTTGTCGTATTGATATTATTGTTTAAATCTTTATGGTTTGTTGTTAGTTCTAGGCTGTCTATATGCTGCTTTTCACTGGGGCCAGATCAATAGTTGACTTTGAAATTATTTCTTGAAATAAATTGAATGAGAATTCTTACAAAACCAAAAAAACATTTAAAAATTTCTTCAACAATTTTTCATATAAATGTGTTTTTCTTTTTCCCTTATGCATTTGGCTAGCCTCCGGTTAACTCTAAATGAACATGAAAGGGCAACTGAAAAACAAACCTCTTTATTTTGTAAACAGAAAATATTTATTTGTCGTATTGACATTATTGTTTAAAACACATTTATATGAAACAAGTAAGAGCGCTATATTCGGCTATACCGAATCTTATATACCCTTCACTACGTGTTCTATGTGTGTATATTAGTATTTTTTTTTTCAAAATACACAAACAGTTTTTTTGCTTTTTTTCCCAATATAATCATTTTTGTGTTAAAAAAAAATATAAAAAATAAAAATTTTTTTTTGCTTATATCTCGAAAAAAAATTTTTTTTGCTTAAAAATCAAAAATTTTTTTTCTTTAAAATTTCCCAAAAGACATGTCTTATACACAA
>NDXZ01004321.1:0-20642 GCA_003055125.1 Paykullia maculata | reverse complement strand
ATACGGAATTAATTTAAGAAATTTTATTTTTTTCCACTTTTTTAATTTTTTTTTAAAAGGACATTTTTGAGTTTTGCGTGTCTTTGATCTGATTTGGATAAAATTTGGTTAAATCATTAAGGATATCAGATCCAATGACTATACGAAATTTCATGAAATTCGAATTTTTTTTCAATCTTTTATGACATTTTTTAATTTTAGGATATATGGGAAGGACACGAATCATAGCTCCGAAATTTTAAATTTGAATATATTGTATTAACCTTAATATGTGTGCCAAATTTTAACTCTTTACAGTTACTCCTTTTATTTATGGCCACTCATATGAAATCAGGGCACTGTGCGATGTGGCCTGATAAATGCTAAATATCACTTAATCTATTGGTTAAAGGAACAAAATTTTTAAAATCGAAATTAATAAAAATGAAATTTTCTAATTAATAAGACTCGAGTCAAGTTCCTTGAATGAATGGTTTAGGGTTGTAAGGACAAAGAAATACGAATTTTTGTGAAAATCCCTGTTTTTCCCAACTTCATCCTCAATGGAGCACGTGTTGGCGAAAAAAAAATACCTTTTCAAATTCTGTATATTACAGAAACCACAACACAATTTATTAACTTATTATTTTTTAAAAACAATGCCAATACCAATCACATTAATATCCATTTTTAATAATTTTAGTTAGGCCCTTTTATTAAATGTATTTTAACAATTTATTTTTCACTTTGTTTTCCTTTTATGCAAATTCACACTTTAGTTGTTGACATATCAAAATTACCGTTAGAAATTATTAAAACAAATTCAGAATAGAGAAATTTTATGACATTAGCGACTACTTATTTCGCTACAAGCCCAATATATTAAGACAATTTTTTTTATTTTTGTCATATGGGCGCAACCACTGTGCATCGCTCCCGGAGGAAAATACCTACGAACACATAACAGCCTTTAGCTTCGTATGAAAACCTTTAGGGCCGAAGTAAATATACCACAAATATGGAAAAAAATATATAAATAAAAAATAAGGGAAAAAACCAGCCCGCCTGGAGGCCTTGCTAGCAGCCCCAGTTCCAGGATCGAATGTAGAAGCCCAATCAAATACTCATCTTAAACAAGCCGAAACAACCGAAACCTCAAAAAAATGCCAGATTTATTTATTTATGCTATTTATGCGACAGTGCTGCCAATCAAAATATAAAAAGCGTCATTTGACAACTTAGGGATAACAAGATCGGTTGATCTTCATCAGAAAATCTAGAATTCCATCGTGCAAAGTTCCTATGCCTAAAACTAAATGCAAATCCATTCTGAAATTGAAGCACTGATATTGTCCAACTCCACAACATGTAACTTGTATATATTTATGGAGATTTACCGTGATGTAAGGCATTTACTTCTTTATAGTATCTTACATACGAACGCCTTTCCCATTGCATGTTATTTTCATTAAGCGCCCTTTAAGGTGGTACTTTTTGTTATATTAAATTGTTATATAAAATATCAATTGGCTCATAATACCTAAACTCTAATAGACATGCGACAGTTCTATGCTGTCTGGCAGACATAACGGAGCATATGAATTATAGCCGCCGACTCCTTTTTTGTTATAAAATATTATCTGTTTATTGATCTCATATTTTCCATTTATTGATCAAAATGGTTGAGCAGAAGCCTATGTAGAGCTCATGTGGATGGCAAATCACCTAAATGTGACAAATAATCTTATATGAAATAAACTGGCGACACTGGGGGCAAGTCTTCGTCATTCAGAGAAGATCATTGTGTTCATCGGTTTAACGCTTTCATACTGTAAGTTATGGTCAAACCGGTGCTATATATTTCCACATTAACTACAAAAGACACCCTTTGCAACAGAATCGAAAGACTTATATAATGAAAATTGAACAACGGCACTAGAACAGCTCTTTTGGCTACTATTTACGTTACTAAAAAGTACTTATTTCATTCTTCTATACTTCTCTCCAACTTCGGGACTTCCAGAGATTCCTGAATTCATTCGCATAACACCATTATGGGGGTGTATCACTGGCAACACGTTGTAATCTTTTGGATAAAATATCTTGTTTTTGTTAAGCTTTTTAGTTTGTTTATTTAAGGGTGTTTTCCTTAGTCCTTCTTTACATTAACTCTAGTTTACACTTGCAGTGAAAGACACAAACAAATGGTGGGTGGTCCTTTTGGTAAATGGAAATCTACCAAAGAATTTTTGTGTGCTTTTTTTTCATTTTTATTGCTGTTGTTGTTTATCCTGTTTATTTATTAACCACATTTATCCACCGTATCCACATGACAACATATTTGCCCTTGGGTCCACATAACGTAAATATGGTAAAAATAAAATAAAACATAATAATCGAATCAATGAGTTTACACTTAAAATGTGGGCGAATGTATAAATGGATGGATGAATTAATAAATTACTACTCGTGTTAATACAAGTTGTTTCGCTTAAAGTAAATATGAAAAAAAGGTTTTAGAGAGATTTTATTTAAAAATTTTTTTAAGAGATTTTATTAAAGTTAATTAAATTTATAAGGATTATGAACTTGTAATTTCCATGAAATTTGAATTATATTTCACTCGAAAAGAGGTTGTTAAAGGACCATATGGAAAAGTTTAATAAAGGTAGTTCTATTTGTCATTAGGAACTTTTTTATATAGACAATAAGATTTGTATTGAAACATAGTTTTAAGGATTTTTTTTTGAGATTAATTAAAAAATAATTTTTTTTTTAACAAGAAATAGTTTTTTAGAAATTTATCTTAAGTTTTAAACAAATATCTTGGAAAATATTTTTGTTAAATTAACTTGTTTTATTTATTTATTGTATGTCTATCCGGTTTTTTCTTTTTGTTACAGGTTTTTTTCTCTGACAGCTGTTTTCCCTAAAGCTTTTTTTTAACTATCATATGGTTGTCCGATCTGGCAACTCTATTAAGATTTTAGGTTTTAGTTGATTCGCGTAAACTATAAACGATATTACGCACCCGCAAGGCCATCGTACAAAGCTGCGAAGAAGGAAGTCCCAAATAAAACGATTCGCCATAGCTGATAAGAATTAGGGCTGTGTTCATCCACAAGTAAAAGAGCCAACCTGCAGACTTATAAAATTCAGCTGGTTCAAGAACTAAAGCCAAATAATTATCGTTTGTGCCGTTGGACTGAAAATAATATGGAAGACAACCGACACAATATTCCCCTCATTAATGAGCTTTGGTTTTGGCTTAAACAAAAAGGTCTGAGTAAGTTTCCTTAAACTTAAGATTCTTATACAATTTCTGCTTAAAGATCTTAATAAAAACTCCTTCTTAAGAACTCTAAAATATATCTTTAAGTAACATCGACTATGAGGCATACAATTACTTGTTACTTTTATAGTTAGAACAATAATCTATTGCTTCCAAATTTTACTTGTTTAAGTTTAACAAGTTAGTAGTTGTTTCATCTGTAGCACATGGAAGGCGATGAAGTAAAAACTCTATATGTATGTATTACTCGTGTATTTAATTTTGCACTTAGTACACTGGCACCCTGCCATGTCATGGCAACGGGATATACTCTATACAACTTGTTTTCGTACTCAACTTCTTCCTTTCTCCTTCTGTACAAAGCGAATGTGTGGCATGATCTGTTAAAAATTTTCTACCCCAACATTTTGATTGGCCTCCCAATATGACACAAATGAAATAAAGTAGTAAAATAAACACTAGAGGAGAGAGAAAAAAATACTGAAATGTCGCCACTTTGGCGTAATATAATCATATTATCAATGATACGACTTTGCACAGTGACGCCAGTAGTGGAAATAAAAATTATTCGAACAAGTCCTTTTTCTTTGAAATAACTACATATGAATGTACAAACATACACACATACATACATATAAACAAACTACAGCAATGACAAAGGCAGTGGGGGTGATGGTGTTAATGACGATGTTGTTGCAAATGCAATTAATGTAGAATGTTGCTCGTTTTCCCCCGCACACATACAAACATATTTTCTATAAATTTTTATTTAAAATATTTGTTTTTATTAACAGACAATTTCACTGGAACTTATATGTGTGATTGTATATGTATTGTGTGTATGTATTTGCAATTAAATTCTTTTACCAGGAGGTTGGCTACTCATGCTTAATATTAATTCAATTAAATATTGGCATCCATGGTGTGACATCCATGTGACAAAACACCATGTTGAGCTAAGTATTTGAGATGTGTGATACGTGCTTTAATACGAAATGTTTTCTCAATTTAATTATTTTTTAACCATTAAATTAAGGGGGAGGTTTTCATTCAGTCTGCAAAGTGTTAATGTGTCTCCGTACGATTATTACATGGAATTAATAATAATAATAAAGAGCCTTTTAAAATCCCATAAAATAACAAATAATTGAGTGATATAATATTCGTGGGACTTAAAGGAACGTAATGGAAAATTGTGCAGTAAAAGGGGGTATAAACTTAAATTTGGAATTTTACTAATTTTTTCTTACTATTATCCATATTGTGCTAAGAGTATTAAAATTGTTTTTTTTATCATCTGCGGTTTTTGTTTCATTTTTAATGGTATTTATTATATGTTATCAAAAGGTACTCAAGCAAAGAAAAAACATGGTTGAGTATCCATTATCACATATATGGTTGCAAGAATCATTATATGTTTGTCTTAACTATAAACTTGATTACGTATAATCATAAATATTATGGTTTTGGATTATGGTTATCATAGATATGATCACGGAATTGACGTAAAATATGATTACAATCATATTATGATTGTTGCAATCATATAACGATTGCAATAATCATAGAATTTTCAAAATGTCCAGTGATCATATTACCTTGACCATATTCAACCATGTTTTTTCTCTGGGTGCTTAAGTTGATTTTTCTATATCCTTAAGTTTGGGTCTTATCTTACTTTCTTTAATTTCTGAGGGATAAACATAGATGATCATTCCTTGTTTATACACCATTCAGCATAAGACATGTTTTATTTTGTTTTAAAGCCATTACAAATTATTGCTCATACTGCAATAACTTATATCAAGTTGCTACGACAAAAGTTATATAAATTTACCGGTGAACATATGGTTGGATCATGTCAGTATCACTTCGATGATAAAAAAACTACTTATTTTACAATTCACATACATACATATGTATATCCTTTGAATCTAGAAAACTTCTTAACTAGCACAGATGCTTCCAAAACTAACAGAAGAGGTTGTATGTGGAATCAAGTACCAAATACTTTTGATATGTTTTAAATCTAGTAATCGGAATTAAACAAGAGTATGCAGGTTTACCAATAATCTTCCAACTGTCTACAGCTTATCAAATAATATTAAGCTTTTTGGCTTCTGTAAAAAGCCATTTCGGCCTTTTTTCTGGAAGTCTCTAGCAAAAACTTGTGGTGAGTTCTTTGAAGTACTTTAAACAATTCAATACAAAAAGTCTTTTTATACCCTTCAACAGGTGGCAGCTTCTACAATATTAATTTGCGACCCTTATAAATAGGAAAGTCGATTTAAACATGGCCGTCTGTCCGTGTGTTGGTTAAAATCAAGTTTTCGTAGATCTCATAGGTCACCCAGGGTATTGTGTGGTATCAAACCTTTGGAAATACTTTCGAAAAAATCGGTATTGAAAACTGGCAATATTTATTAATAACCGGCTGAGATATAAGCAAAAAAAGACGGACACCTATTTTAACATCAAAAAAATTATTGTTTTTCAGGTTTGGAATAAACTACACAGAAAAAAAAATTGGCACTTTTTCCAATTAAGGTGTTATTAGAATTCAGAATTAAATTTAATTACGATTTTATTTAATGTAATTATTAATTTAATCAACAATATAATTTTTTATATTTTTTCCAATTAAGTGCTTTATTGAAAAAATTTTTTTTAATTAAATAATTAATTCATTCAATCAACTGTCTTAATTGAGTTAAGCTCCTATTGAAAATATTGGTTTTTTACCATTAAAGTTTAAAATATTAAAAACTGATTTTACTTTTTATATTTTTGTCGGCTGCATATGGTGTATTATTTAGAGCGTCGAACTTTAAAACCGATGTACCCCGGTTCGAATCACGGCGGAGGAAGAAATTAAAAAAATTTTAATTAAAATTTAAGAGAAAGCCACATACAGCACTTAACTTAGCAAGGATCTGTACACACCACCAAATCGTATGAGACGTTCTTTCGAGGCAACGACAGATGGCATTTTAATGAATTCAATTAACAGCTTGTTTAATATAATTAATTTTTTCAATTAATTTTTTGATTAAAATCTAAAATTTTGTTATTTGGAAAAAAATTGCTGTTTTCATATTTTTAATATTTAAAGTAATTCACATAATCATTTTGGTGATAGGTGCAAATTTGAATATTTTTTTCCTTGTTTGAATCATTTTAGTGATTAAAACAATTTTTAGCTTTTTCTGTGTACAGAAATTTTTGATAAAAATTAAACTAATTGGCCCGGAATCACCAAATATATAGGCAAAAAATCTACATAGATGAAAATTGATATCATAAAAAAATAAGTTTTCTAACACTTTAACTACCTTTCGGACATGTAAATACATACAAACATATATACATGCTAATTCGGATGCAATATATTAGAATATCACTTTACGTTCCTTATAATAATCTGATGCAATGCTGGTCGAAGAAGAAGACCAATGGGAATGAAATTTGACTAAATGTTGAGTGTTTAAAATTGTTACAAAGTAAGTAATATTCGTATATCCGTTTGGTTTCTCAAAAAGTTTAATATGTACCATTTTAGCACAAGGAAAAAAATAATAAAATCTTTTGGGTTTTTTAATTCTAAAAAAAAATTATTTATTAGATTAGAAAAAATAGAATGGATCAAAATTAATAAAGATTTTCTCAGCACATTGTTTCATTGACATTCAAAGGATGCATATATACATATGGATAAGGCTATACAACTAATGAATATGTTTCCAATAAAAAAATATTAATATATTTTTTATATAAAAATTTTAGTTGATTTTTAAGGTATTTATTTATTGTGGTATGACAAATATACTTTTCCACCTACCTCTCATATGAGGCCTTTTCCCTTAAATTATGTATTTTCTTTGTTTTTAAAAATTTTAAAATATAGTTTAAAATAGTTTTTTTTACGTTCATTACCCACATAACACGCATTCCGTAATCAATTATCTATATATTTTGGCCTTTTCATTTGATACATATACATATGTAAAGCTACAAAACCAAACAATATTAGAGGTGGAGAACAAAATTCTGCACAGCCAAATATAACGTTCTTATATGTTTTAATTTAAATTCAACATTTTTCGTCTTATTTTAATTGCAGCAAACAAAATACAATTAAAAAAAAATGTATTTAATAAAAGAATTTTTTTAATTCTTTTTAATAAATTGAAATTTGTTGTCTTCCTGGTTACCATTTTGTTGCCACTTGCTGTGCGTTTATCATTGGCTTTGGTATTGTTGTACCTTCAACGCTTCATTTGGTTTCGTATGGCCAGAAAAAAAAATAAAGAAAAAGTTGTTGGAAATTAAACAGAAGCTGTAGTTTATATTTTCGCATTTCACCATCATGCAATTAATTATTAATTAAAAAAGATTTTATTTAGCAAATAATGAAAATTCATTTATTCTTAAAAGCACATGACGGTGATGCTGTTTCTGTGGTTGGCATTGGTAAAAACTTTGTGCAATAGAATATTCACCGCAATAACACAGCGACAAGAAACGGCTTCAGGAACATCCTGTCAAGAGAAGTAGAGCCATTAGGAAGAAAGAAAAAGCGAATACAGCAAAATGGCAACAGATATGACTGAAATTATAGTTTTTTTGACTAAGAGCGTCAAGTACTTTTTAAAGCGGGAAATGTTTGTTCTAGATATAACATCTTCTCTTATATACCTATTCTATTTGCAATTCTCTATTCACGTCTTGTCCCCAGTTTTTTACAGCTTTAAAAAGTCTTCAGTGCAACTTTTAAAGGCGCAAAAAGGAAATATATTTTGCTGCCTTCTTAGAAGTTCTTTAATTATCTTAAATCTCATTAGGCATTCTTCCCCATAGATTTTAATAACAATATTTTCCTATATTTGCTCATAAATTTACACTTATAAATTTATTAGGTTTCATTTTGCTTTGGCTGTTCTCTACGCTGCCTTCTTATTAATAACAGAAGCACAATTTAAGACTTTATGTCAGGTATGTAATTAATGTTATATTTTCGCTAATAAATAATTTTTAATGTTAAAAAGGAAGAAAAGTAATAACAGCAACCAAACAATATGAAGGATAAATAAAACACAGCACAGAATTAATGACAAACATTAAAAATGTAAAAAATATTAAACATTCACTTAAGAACATTGAGGTTATGTGAATATCGTAAAAACTTTTCATATAAAAACATAAAATTATTTATAACTCCCATTAATGTTAATCATTTGTACTTGTTAAACTTAGATGCAAATTAGACAGAAGTTAAACTTAAGACATTAAAAAAAATTGGTAACAAGATTCGAGTTTGTTATGGCCGAGTTATATCGATTAGAGATAGGCTTAGAGGTTTTAGCGTGATTATTTTTTGGCATTACTTTGCAAAGTTTATTTTTGAAAAATACATACATACATATAAATGTTGACAATTTGTTTAATTATTGTTAATATATTAATATAAATAAAAGAAATATTCGCTTCTTATGCTGTGCCCAGACTAAATGCGAACGCAATATTTGATACGATCTCGCTCACTGCTTAGGGTGCGCCTTAATTTACTACAACAATAATTAGCATGTTTCTGACTTAAGAAAGATGAATCCAAAAACGTACCATCTTTAATATTTATTTCCAGAGACCGAAGTTTCTAGTTTCTTGATATCTATGTACTGATAGATACTTCGACATATCCCGAAGGCTCATATATTTATGTTTTAAATTTAGGTACTTTTCTAATCTTTTTGTTCCAGCTTAACAATTTAGCATTTTAATTTTTACTAAAGGTCAAGTCTGAAACCCAATCTGTATGATTAATATTTAAAGGACTTTTTATTAGGGTCTTCCGAACTTTAACAGTTGATAGCGGACAAACTGTCCAGCCTACATTTGTCTGTTTTGCCAAACCACCATGAACGTATAAAGTGTTCAATAACACATGCAAATGATAAAATCGTTTTATTAATATGGATATTCTGTTCGGACAATGTTATCAACAAATAATTTACAGCGATGAGACCCATTTCTAGATGAATGTGTACGTCAATAAACGAAATTTTCAAATTTTGGATGATACCAATCCACATGAGATTTAATACCGTACAATACATTGCAAAAAAGTCACTGTTAGATGTAGACTTTGGGCTGGCGGCGCCATCAGTATAAACCAACGATATGTAAATTTAACAGAATGGCGCTTATGTGAATTGAGGGCATGGCAATCTCATGTGGAGGTGAATATAAACTGGTCACCGAAATCGTGCGATTTGGCCCCTTTAGAATTTTTCTTGTGAGGTTTTTCTATGTCACATTTTTATGCAAATAAGCCACAAATCCCAGCGGCCCTCAAAACATATAACCCATGACATCGGTCATTAGACATTTCGAATGAGCCCCACCTAGCTGCAGCGGACATTTACATGATGTTATATTCCTATATAATGACATCAATAGGCATTTTAAACGAACTTTTTAAGGTTTGAGTAGTCACCGGGTTTAACTAGAGTCCGTTAAAAGAGTATTTTGAGTAAGACGAACTTACCATCACGAGTCTTGTAACGGTGTTCTATAACTTTAGTACATCCGTTAGCAAGCCCATTTAGCATTTTATATTGTTCCAGTAAATTGTAAATTGATCTAAAAACTGTGAAATGTATTGCTAACTCCAGAGAGGAGAAGTTGATAACATTAAAAATTAGTTAGCAATAGCTATTTGAAATTTGAATAAGTGCAATTTGGCATTTGAAACCTAAAGGTACAGTGGTGGCTCCAATAATCCTAATAGAGTCTGTGTTCGTTCAATATATGAAGTTTTATCTCTTTTAGACGAGTTCGAAATTACTTAAATTAATTATTGAATTATTTATAGCTTTTGTCTCGAATATCAGTACGAAAATTGTTACTGTAATTTGACAACAAAGTACACAGAAAAAAATATCGACAAATTGAAGTTAACAAAATTTTTTTTGAAATTTAATTTATGGTTTAGCAAATTAAATTAATAATACAATTAATTAATACAATTAAAAATTTTGTTGGTATTTAAAAAAATAACAACATCTAAAGCAACTAGTTTCTGGAAATTTGAAAAATTACAAAATAAACAAACAAAAAATTGTTTCATGTGCCGGCGTAGTGTAGTGGTTAAAGTGCTTGCCGCCAAAACCAAGCACCCCAGGTTCAAATCCCAGTGAACCCAAACAAATTTTCATCATGGTTTTCGAGTTTTAAAAATTAAGTGGAAACGGGGGAAAAAGGATAATAATAGTTATGCCAGGCAAGGCAGCGCCACCTCTCCTCTTGGGAACATTAGAAAGGTCATGCAGCGCCAGCCACCACATTATAAATTTAACAAATTTTTGTTAATATGCAAATAATTTTGTTGACTTGACTGTTAACAATCAACTTACAAATGTCGTTATTGTATTTACAAATTCTATTGTTGGTTTAGTTTTAATTAAACTTTTAATTGTATTTACAACACTTTTTTTCTGTGTATATAACAAAATCTCTTTATATTTTATCATGGTTGCATTTTGCTTTTTTTTAATTCTACTAATATAATTAAATAAATCTATTAGCAATAAATATGTTTGCATTTGCCTCAAAAACACTATTAGTGTAGGTACACTTGCAAAATCATGCAAACACACAAATACATCTCCACTTCTTAATTGATTTTGTAGACCACTTAAACTTCCTTCATATAAATACAACATATGAACATATGTATGTATAACTACACTATGCCACTTGACCTAATCTCATGTGACCCTTATAAATTCATACATACATTAAACAAAGACCCCCAGCTCAATTACAACAGCAATAAATTCATTAATTTAATGAAATTGTGGCCAAATTTATTACAATTCTTCTGTATGTTTTGATTTGTTTTATGTTTATGTTTTTATTTAAAAAAGAAAGAAAAAAAAAGAATCTAAGTCCCAACAAACAGTAGTTAAATTTATTAAGTCCTATTTTATTGTCGACATTTTATTTAATCAAAAGCAATTGTTCATTTCAAGTTATTGTTTGTCTCTAATAAACTGACAAATTTATACAGATTGTTGCAATTACGGGGGCTTTGTTTTTTTATTTTTATTTATTTTTGTGTTTACGTATCTGTATGTATGTATGTGTTTGTGAAGCTTTTAAAATAAGAAAGGGGGAGCTCAGTCTTTCACTTATCATTAACAATATCGTTGTCACCGACATTAGCAGATTGATTATAGTCGTCGTAGTTGTTGTTGTTATCATCATCATCATCATTTCCATCGTTGTCATAATTGGATTTATTATCATCATCAGCCTCATCATCTAAAGGAGATAGAAAAAAGCGGGGTACCATTATAAAGGCATGTGTATCAAATTTGTTTGTTGTTTTATTTTGTTTAAGGGTAATTTTTTTAAATTACAAGTTTATTATTAAACATTTCCTTGGAATCATTATATTTGCTTCGTGTGCGATATTTGTTGAAAGTTTGTAGCAAATGAACGTCCTTATTTTGTAAATCATTTCGCCACACTTAAAGTTGTTGACATACAAACTTTTCTAAACATGAAAACAATTTCTGTAAAAGTTTTGATTAGGTCTGTTCCAGGTGCATAACAAAACAGTCCGGACTATTGAGAGTAAAAAGAAAATTTTCTCTGAATGTGACAAAGTTGTCCAAGTTGTACTTTCTCAAATAAGTTTCATTTTAGTGATTTTAGACGCTTAAAATGCATAATATTTTAAAAACAAAACATTTGCATCATTGGCAACGGCTGTAAAAAGTGAATGAAAATAAACTGAAAAAAGTAAAAGCCAGTTATTATGTAAAAAGTTATTTATAATTTTTTGCAAAATGGAAAGCCAAGTTACTATTGCATGTTTTTCTTCAATCAATTTTAAATAAAAACTTTCTTTCTTTATTTAAAATTTTTTTGATTATTAAATGTAAACAGCTGATAATTTAATTCTAGTCCGAACTTACATAATGAAAAAGTTCGTACAACTTTGTACAGGAAATAAAAACATTTTACTCTGGAAGGCTATTGGACTAATTTGTGCGAGTTCGGACTGTTTTGTAATGCACCTGGAACAGACCTCATACATATGTATATAAGAAAGAAGTAAAGCCTATAGTACACGAAATGTAAAAAGCAACATGCGCATGTGTCTCTGACGTCACAAAAATATTTAGCATAGCGGTAACATTTTTAAAACGAGTTGTAGGGCTACATGCGGTAAAATTTTGATTGTACGTGATATATAACTGGGTGTTATTAAAGCTAGAAAGTGAAAGTACATGACATGTAGCAAATGTCGCTTCATGATGACGACAAAATTACGCCAGAGTCACATGCGCATGTTGCTTTTTACATGTCGTGTACTATAGGCTTAAGTTGTTTTGAGAAGACTTTAATTTAAGGAGGGAATAAACTAAATTGTATGTGAGGAAAGGATGAGCATCGCTCTATGATCCACATAAATCACGAATGATCATACATGATCGTGCATTAGCGTGAGTATGTAAAAAATGACATATGAGAGCGAGCTTAAGTAGAAGTACAACTTGATCGTAGTTCTATTTTGATTAATTTTATTAATATTTTATTTTGCCTTTCTACGTTAGTATTTCATGAGCGTGATTCCTAGTGATTTGTTGACAAGCGTGCATAAGCGAAAGCTAAAAAACAACCGTATATATGTAGATCTATTATTCTTAAGCGTTCATTACCGTTAGCGAAAAGTTACTTACGATCTCTCATCTCTATTTTAAGGACCCATCTGTAGCATTATGTATTTAAGAAATTGTTGCTGTAGCACAAATCCGAGGGGTCTAATCTGTAATAGTTCTACCGCATAGATTCGACTACAATTAAAAAATGGCCTGAGCTACATCTGTTGACTTAAAAATTATTTGTCAATTGTTTATTATTTGCAAAGATTAGCGTCGGTAAGTTGCGGTGGTCAATTCAAATTATCGAAAATTGCGCCCTATCGGTAAAAAGCAGACGACATTGTCTATGGTTAAAATTTTGGCCCAAGCGCCAACGTAAAAATCGTCAAGTAAAAGTATAAGTTTTAGTGTATGGCCTAAAAATCTTATTTTGGAAGCAGTAAATGTGTCTTGTACATACCACTGCTTCCTTTATTAGCTTTCAAAAGTGATGTGCAAATTTAAAATATTCAGAAGTTTCTTCAAGAAGATCATTTAAGAGCCTTTACGGAAGAAATCTTAAACAAAAAATATTTAATCTTTTATTAGAAGTGGAAGCGGTTCACAACCGCACCGCAACCGCTTACAAAGCTGCTTCCAGGGAAGCATAATTTTTTACTGAAATGGTTTCTTCTGCACACTTTATCAAACAACGCAGATATTCTTATTATTATTTTTCTTTTTTAAAGTTCGGGTTTTAGCTAATTCTTTACCGAACTGATCATCTCCAATATGTTAGAAAAAATCTCAAAGGGTCTACTTTGAAAGCATATCACGTCTGCTATAAAGCAAGCGCTGTTTGAGTTTAGACTTTTATAATAGAAAAACTTTTATGGAATTATTTTTGTCAAACTGTGTGCTTCCAATATATCATTTTTTTATCTTCTTTGTTTGCCGTTAAATCTGCCTAATATTATCCTAAAACAAATATCAAATTCGTTACGCTAATAATTCTTAACAGGACTGCTTAAGTTTTTGACACCTTTTTTTGTAAAGTAGTATGCGTGCGTGCGAATGTGTCTGTTTCTGCGTAGCCAAAGAATTTCCTAAAACCTGCCCGTCATTCAGTGTATTTCCTTTAAATATTAATCTCAAACAGTATTACCATATATTTGACGAACAATTTGTTACAACTATTTTGAAAATAAAGTTCTTAAGGAATATTTAAAGGGGTCAGAATTTGTAAAAAATCATTATTATTTTTTTTTATTTTATCTCATGTTCGAAAATGGAAAATGTTAAAAAATATGATAAAAATAAAGGTAGTTGTAGTTTTTTTTTTACATCTTAGCTTTAATTAAACTTATTTTGCTGATTTGTAAACCTAACTTTGCCCTTATATGTGCAATAAATCGATGCCAATTAAGAATCTAAGGCTTGCCAAGAAGCCTCGTAAAACCTATTTTAACTCAGAGTTACAATAATGTTGTTAGTAAAAGATTGGTAAAACTGACTTCTAATACAACAATAAACGACAACACTGATGTTATTATTTCTAGCCACTACTTACACTCACAGCGCACAGTGCCGATAGTCTTGAAAAAAAGCAATAGAAGGAATAAATAAGAAAATGCAGCAAATAAATCCTCGCATGTTTTTTAGTAATTCGTCATTAACTGCGGGTTGTCTATTATTTTGTTTATTTCTAAGTATGTGTGTGTCCCTAATTTAAGCTATATTTTTTCTGTCTTAATATTTTTTTCTTATTTATATTATTTTTTTCTTTTTTTGTAAAGGAAAAACCCCAACGTAAATATTTTGCCATCTTTGTAAAGGCCATTTACAAACACACACTTCGTTAGTTAAACATACAAAATTGATAAATTGATTTAGTAATTTATTCTGTTTGTATATTATAATGAATTTAGATTTTGATTATAATAATTTTAGTTGTTATTTTCTTTTGAGTAAATAATAAATGAGTTTAATTTATATAATAAATTAACTAATATTTCGGTTTTTTGTAACAAAAACTGAAAAAAATATAATAAAAACTGAAATAAAGCTGGAATATATTTGTGTTAAAATTGTGTTAAAAATATTGTTACGTTTAAAGAGTTTTCACCTGCGAAGGTGTGAAATGATTTTTTAGACCACACATTTACCTTTGACAGAATGAGTAATTGCTTCTATTTGCAACATAGTTGAACATAGCAAAAACTGGGTAATGAATTGCTCTTATTTAATAACATACTTTTCAATGAGTATTAAATACTGTCTGCATTACTTAGAAGTAGTTTTCTAATAACAAGATTATATTATGAAACGTAATAATTTATTTGTCGGTATCTAAAAAGATATAAATGCTGCATACACTTTGGCTGAGAAAAATGTTAGGAGCCACTAAAATTAACTCTAATAATTCTCGTTTGGGTTAACATACTTTAAGTATAAGTAATTATATTTTCGACGGATGCTTATAAATTCAAACCGGCTCTAAAGGTTTTTTCTAAGTGTTTCTGTTAAACGAAAAAAAAGTTAGGAGCCACTTTAATAAGTTATTATAATTCTCGTTTGGGTTAACATACTTTAAGGACAAGTAATTATATTTTCGACGATTGTTTATAAATTTAAACAGCGGTTTTCAAACCGGTTTCTTCTCTTTTTCTAAGTGTTTCTGTTAAACGAAAAAAAAGTTAGGAGCCACTTTAATAAGTTATTATAATTTTCGTTTGGGTTAACATACTTAAAATGGTTCAATCTGTCATCCAAACTCCTGTTTACGGCCTAAATCTTTAGTCTTCTTAATCGAATATGACATCGGCTATTTAAGATGTTACGACCTAGTGGATTTGAATGGGATACTTCTGAGTGTAACGGCAACTTTTTTGTTACTCCCTTCTAAACCTGCTTCGTTTGAAGAACAGAATCTTTAAAACATTTTTATAAGATTCGACAAAGTTGAATACAGCACTTTTACTTTACTTTAAACATCTTGAAGAAATTTTAATTTCTCTAACAGTCATGTTATACTAAACGATTAAATTATACTTTTCCTACAATCCCCCAACTATAATATTTAATACTCGTGGCAAAAATACATCAAGATTGTCTACGACTCTATTATCCTTTAATATCTCATCTCGACAATTTAAGTAGATTAACAGCTGCTAAGACTTTAAAAAAGGAAAAGGTGTAAATAAAATTATATGCTGGTTAATTACCCATGTATGTATGTACATATGTATATCATTAACTAAACATACGAGTGTTTAAAAAATAAAATTTTAAAAGACAAATTTGTAAAATGTCCACAAAACTAAACCAGAAACTATTTAACACAACTATGAGACATAAGAGAATAATAAAATAAGCCACTAATTTTAAGGTAAATATGACAATATTTTACCAAGCAGACAAAACAAGGTATGTACGTTGCAAGGATACAACCCATATAATGTTATACAACTAATGTTACGGTGCTGAGCGAAACAAGACCACCAACTGATTTTTCAAATGAAAAACTAAAGTCCTTCATTCTACATTACACTAAAAAAATTTTTAGGAATTTTGTAATATTTTTCATATCCTTAAAGGTAAATTCTCATAATTTTGCAGTTACTCTGAGTGTTTGTTTCCTTTTAAACTAAAAACTCTAGGACATAAGTTCTTAAACTATAGAAAAAAAAGTTTCTTTTCGCAGCTTAACAAATTCATTAACATAATGAGCCATCCATCCAATATGAACAATAAAGTAAAGGATGCCAACGTTAAATATTTCCTGTAGAACAAAATGTTATTTTAAAAGGACACAAAGATTTTGAAACCTTTAGCACGTGCGGCAGGAGACAAATATGATGGTGGTGCTGGATACTAATAAAAATAAAGCAAAGGTCCTTTTAATTTTATATTTTTTTTTTTTGGTTTTTCTTGTTGTAAGCTGTAAGTGCCATCAATAATAATAAATAGCCAATAACTAAAGATGTGAAGTGTTAAATTCATTGACATCTCGTTTGTTAAAGGTGACAAAATGCTTGTTGTTGCCATGCTTCATGTTATCTGTCCCTGTTTTTGCCGTCGTCATTTTTATCGTTTGCATCAGGCATCAAAACCTTCCACTTTACAATACAGGCAGCATCATTTCTTTTTTCTTTATACATTTTGTTATAAGATATTTTTTTTTGTTCCTTTTTATTCATCCTTTTTTTTAATTTTGTCATCATTGCATTATAAATTTTTACCTTTGACAACATTTCTTGTGGCTTTGCGTTTTACACTGGTTTTTTATGACATTTTTGTTGGCACCCCTGGGGTTGTTGTTTGATTTCCTATCAATATGATTTCATGACCTTTGATATGGATATCAATGCTAAAAGTGTTGGCTGCAAAACAAACAAAACAAAAACACAAAAAAAGAAGATAAAAGATGAAGGGAAAATCAAATTCATGTAAAAAGCATATGATTTTCTCTATATGTAGATTGAATGGATCATACATTCAAATATAATTTAGTAATTGCACTTATATTAAAAATTAATTTCCGAATTTCCTTTGTCAAGTCAAATGTCACTTTCTTGTTCAAATCATTTATTAAAAAATTGTGTCGATTTTTGTCCGATTTATAACTAAAAAAAAATAAATTTATTAAGAAAGAAAATTTTTATTTTAATTGAAAATTTTTTAAAAAATTTGTTGCCTAAAAATTTTATTATATTTAAAGAAAAATTATCTTTTAAAAAATCATTTTGTTTTTAACAAAAAAATTAAAATTTAAATATAAACAAAGCAACATTTTTTATAATAAAAGAGGAAAGTTTTTTCTCTCTTTAAAAAATAATCGTTAATTTCCTAATAAAAAATATCTTTCTTTTGGCTTCAAAAACTAGTCAATAAAGGGGGAAACACAAATGCAGTTTTAAAATTGTTTTGTTTTGATTTTTTATTTAAAAAATATTGCTAAGTTAGGTTTGATAACACTGCACAACATTATTTCTAATGATTGGGTTATGTAACAGGATATTAGTTTAATTTTTGATGACGATTTCAATTCCGTGATTGAAATTTTTGTTCAGCTCTAGTAAAAAAAATTATGACACGGGTGTTTTTTTATAACGAAACACTATAAATTTACAGATAATTCCAATTTATTTAATTCTTATAATGAAAAAAACTTTCTCTTATATGATTTTCTTGCTAAAGCTAAAGGCAGAGAGCTATTCTGAATGCTTCAACAATAGTCAGCCATCATATGTGCGTTCTAGTAGCCCTGATAGCGTTCCTCTATGGTACGGAGGTCCTGGTGGTATCGCTCTCCCTGTTCTTTACTTAGGTCCCCAAGATTGGCGGAAAAATAGTCCAGGTGGTTGTGAAGAAAGTGAAACTTGATGCTCATGTTACATCCAAGCCTTTGAAAGTGACTCATCAGTTGTTCGACGCACAAAGGGGTGAACGGTATTCAAAGTGGCGTTTCATTCTGGGAAGTCGTAATTTTAAAATATTTGTATTTTTTATTGATGGATATTCATAAATACATAAAAACCATTACGATACGTTGAGAAAATTCAGAACTTTTCTTATATCCCAGAAAATTTTTAACAAGCCAAACAAACTCATTGCATGCCAAAATTTCTAAAGCATCCTTTGACAGTCCCAGATCTCTGACAAGGTCGTTTAAATCGTCTTGGTTGAATTGTTTTGCACTTTCAGGTCACATTCAAAGTCACTATCACTACACAGAGGGAAATAACCGTTCGAAAAACACGTTTTTTCTTGATTTGACAACGGATGGTGCAATATTTCTAAGAACACCTGGTTCTTATTTCAACAACAGCCGTTCTTGTTTTGACAACGCTTCGTTCTTATTTCGGCAACAGCCGTTCTTGTTTAGACAACGCTTCGTTCTTATTTCAACAACAACCGTTCAGATTTTGACAACGCTTCGTTCTTATTTCGACAACCGTTCTTGTTTTGACAACGCTTTTTTCTTATTTTGATAACGAACGTTCTTGATTGATGAACAGGTCGTTCACAATTTGACGTCTGTTATTTTTAGATTTTCGTTCTCGATTTGACAACATTTCGTTCTTGATTTGACAACATTTAGTATTTTTTATTGGTTCGTTCTTAGTTTGACAACATTTGGTTTTAGATTTGTGAATGGATGTTCTCGAAAAAGCGAGAACGCTTCGTTCACAATTTGACACCAGCCGTGCATAGTTTTAGAACGTCTTTTTTCCCTCTGTGTACTGTCGGTTTTCGCCTCAAAATGCATAGGCTTCTTCTGTGAAGCATCAGCTTGGGGTTCAAGTGATGTTTTAGGACTTCAAACACATACATGTGTCGACCGTTGAGATCATAGCGATTTCTTAACTAAAGCTTTTTCTTTTCTTATTTATCCACAACGCACTTTTTGCATACCTTTTGCGTAGTCCAAGGATTGTCTTTCGTTTCCAGTGTGTGATCAAAGTAGTTTTTGTAAGCCTCAATCACGAACGCTGTCACATTCAAATGGTATTCTTAAATTTTTTAATCTCCGCAAATGAAACAGAAAAAAATGATTTGGATCATTAACATAAACTCTTCTTGACGATAACATATCAAATTATATTAAGAAAACTTTATATTTTCTTTATTACAAGCAAATTAACACACTAACACCGCGATTTTTTCGTGAAAGCTATATCTCGTAAGCAAGAGCTGTTACCAAAAAAACTGAGCTTATATTTAAAACCAGCGACGTCAAATTAATAAACATCCATTTGTCATATTGTTGTGCAGTGTAATCCTTGACTAACTTTCTATTATAACTACACATCTATAATTTCTTCCTAATCCTTATTCATCTTCCTTATCACAATGAACAGATCTATTTCTGGGTGATGTGGTTGACTCCCTTTAGGGTCTATTACATGTCCTTTAACTTAGCCCTAACCTAATCTAGGTTTGATAACAAAAATAAATTGATTGCATGATCTTTTTAAGAAGTTTGAAAAATTTTATATGTTTTCTTAAATAAGCTTGAAAAATACGAAAATGTTATGTTAATTTAAATGTTTTTAATTTTAATGTTAACTTAAAAAAATCTTTTTCCTAAAAATATATCATATTATTTCGTCTTAAAAAATTTCATTATTGAAATTCAAAAACTCAATTTTAATATAAAAAAATTTTAACATTTGTAAAATACTTTTGAAATCAGCTCTAATTGTTATTTAACTACAACAAAGTTTGTTTTATATATGTATATAGGTATATTCATTCATTTTACTCCTATAAGGAGCATAGGGCCGCAGCAAAAAATTTTGTTTTAATTATGTTAAATTAGTTTTGTTCTTAAATTATTTTCTTTAACTCACCTATATAAAAGCGGTGTGGACTGCAAAATAATTTAATTTACAGTGCACCCTCACTAAACGCAACTAATAGAAATTTTGGTCGTTGCCAAAACTGATGTTCTTGCGATAACCGAGTCTCAATTTTTTAGGGCGCTAATTCTCTTTTATGGTTTAATTTGAAAAAAAAGTAAATTTTATCACACATTTAAATCATTTATTTTTAATAAACTCAAAAACAAAAATAAACAAAAAAATCTAAAATTTTTGACTTTGTTTTATAACATGAAATATTTTTCTGCACTGCAATTTCACGAAAAGTTTTAAGAAACATAATATATTTTTAGGCTATTTTATTTTCATCGGCCCATTGAAGACAAATTTAAAAAA
>NDXZ01004318.1:19307-38132 GCA_003055125.1 Paykullia maculata | reverse complement strand
CGTTAGTAAATTAAATGTGAGTTTAATGGTAAACTTTGTGTCTGCATGTGTGTTGTTGGGCGTATAAAGTTAGTCAGTGAACTGTTAAATAATAAAATAAATATGTATGTATGTATGGATATGTGAACTATCTGTACTCGTAACAAAGTTATATCTTTTAAGCACAAGCACACCTGTATAAGCATCTAACCGTTGATACAAAGTATCACATGCATACATATATAAATACAAACATATATTCCATTTAGAGGGAGGAATGGGTGAATTTTGTTTTAATATTTAAATCTTAGATTTTATTTTTTGTATATTGTTTAGCTGAACTGGCTGTTTGAGTTTAAGTGTTATTGTTTGTGTTTTTGTTTTTGTTATTTATGTTATAAATGAAATTGGTGATGATTTATATATAATTAACTTTAAAAATTCTGAAAGAGTCAAAATGCTATATTAAATACGAATATAATTGAGTGTGTGTTTTTTTTTTAATTTATTTAAATATTTAAAAAAAAGGTAAGTTGAAGTCGCCATAGAGAAAAAAAGGAGCTTAACAAAGCATAGCCAAAACAATAATCTATTTTTGAAATGCTTTTTGTAATAAACTGTTTTGACTTTACTTCATTTTTTTCATAGCAAAACAGGTTGTATACTTTGGATAACTGCAACAAAACCATTTAAAATGCATGTATGAACTAAATGTGAGTGACCTTTTCGTACTAAGAAGCGTTTATTTTTAGAAAAGCTTTTTTGATTTTTGACTATTTATATTCATATATATTCAAGGCTTAAATTTTTATAGATAATTTTAATATAATAATAATAATGTTAGGAAGTTAATTTTCTTGTAACTAGGTTTTTGCTATTGATGTTATTGCTGGTATGGTACAACGTTACAATACACTAATAAAGTACGTTACTAATGTTTACTCTTTTATTTAAAATATTTAACTTGAATTTAATTTATTTTGGATTATTATTTGAAACTCAATGATATTTTATACGTTGATGAATTGATTCAATACTTCTAATTGCTAAATGTCACAAAAAAATCTGTCAACAAAACTAATTTCAAAGATTTTAATTTACACGAATAAAATAAAATTCTTATAAATTATAGTAATAGAAAAGTGAAAAAAAAACTTTAAGGAAATTTCTTAATCAATTTTTATTTATACTAGAACCACCCATAGTGTACGTAAGTCAACATTATAGTTGATTTATTTACAATAAAACCAATACATGCAAGTATTTTTTTTTAACTTCTTTTTATTTTTCCCCCAAATATTTGCTAACGGATTTCTCTACTTGTAATTTAAACTTTTTTCCGTCCTTGTGTAATAGAAATTACCAAAGTTTTATTATCTTCGAATGTTTTGTTTTTTCTTCTCGTTTTCGTTACATTCTATTGCCTTTATGCTTCATTAACATTTAATTTTGTTAGTTTTGTTCTTTTGAAAATTTTAGGTTTTTTGCAAAAAGTTTGTTAAAATGTTTATAACGACAGACTCTTAAATTAGATGTTAAACCTCTAGTAGCAGATATTGAAGATTTAAAAGACAAATAAAAAAACTTTTTTCTATGTAAGTTAAAAAATTTGTGAACATATATATTGGTAGAATAGCCTTGATTTCATGATAATAGTTATAACAAATGGTTTTTTTTTATTATTTCTTATCTATAAATGTGTTGTCATATTATCAGTAATTGAATATTCTGTAAAAAGCCTTATAACTTTGTTGGAAAGTCTGTATGTGTTTGTGTTTAGTTTTGTTAAACACAATCTTTGGATAAAAATTATCTTATTTTTGAGGCGCTTTTTTGTGGTTATGCTCTGCCAGCCAAGCATTGATAAAAATTTACGCTGACAAGCGCTACGGTCTGTGTTTTAGGGTTTCTTTTGTTGTCCTTTTTTTTACTTCACCCTGTTTTTACTTATTTAGTTTGCAAAAGATGACGAAATGCGAATTAAAATTTTTTCTACATTTTGTTATTGACTCAAAATAAGAGAGCTTTGGGATGTTTCTTATATTTTTTTAAAGTTTATTTCTCGGCTTTATATTATGTCTACTTACTTATTTATATTTTTGTTTCGTGTTCGACCTTTTTTGTGATTTTTCTAACTAATAGAGACTGAATTTTAAATTTTCCTCAAAAACAAAAATAAAACCATTTTTTAAGCTGTCTGCAAATTGAGCACCGTCATTACAATTGTCGTCATCGCAAACGCCATTAACATAATATTTCATTACATATTTTTAGAAGTAATTAGTAACTAATACATTTTTTGAAAAAATAATATCATATTTCTTTATCTTAAGTGGGGATAGTCGATTAAAGAATACAGGAGACAAACATGACTATTGTAGAAAACGTGATGTAATAGAAGTTAAGCCAAATGGGTACGAACCCATATAGACTTTAAAAGGGACATAAAATAAAAATAAACTATATTTATATTGCTCAGGCCAACTAACCCAGCTAAAAGAGTATATTTTTCTAAATGCTTGAGCTGCGCTGAATCCTAATCTGACCTCATAATATCTCTATCACACAGGTTTTTGAGTTATTATAGCAAAAAGTTCGAAGAAGCCCTGTTTTTTGCCATATTTAATGGATCAGCAGCACAACGCTCCCCGCGTAGGCATTAATATTCCGGTGAAATGTTGTTGTTGTTCTCAGTAAAATTTATTGTTTTACTCTTGATAATGTTTTCTGGTAAACTAATCTAATCGAGGACTGTTAGCTAATGGATCAATAAGAGAAAGAACAAGCCAATTATTTTTTTTTAGATTTTCTTATAGAAATATATTTACGCTTGACCATCTGCAACTTTTTTTTTTATTGTTTTGCTTGTATATTTATATTTAAATGTATACACATCTCGTGAACGGTTAGCATGATGTTGTTTGGTAAATACATTTAGTTCAATAAGACTCTAAGAAAGGTTTAAGACTGGGAGCAGTTGGGAAATGTGAAATGTATGTATACAAAAAAAAAGTGATTTTACATATATTTTATTATTATTATCTTTCAGAATTTTATATAAAAGGCTAATTTTAGAACTTATTAATTATTAATTGAATGACTTACCTCTATTTTCCTCCTTCCTTTCAACAGTTTAAACGTGTTAAATATCAACAGCCTTTTTTGTACTTTTTTCAAATTAATGAAAATTTTTTAATGCAATATCGTTATCTTTTTCATATTTTCCTTCGGAAGCAAATAATTAATACACAGAATCTTCTAATACACTAAAAACAATTTTTTAGTAAATTTTGCTTTAAAAACACTGACATTTACCCGCTTTTAGGACTCTTTGTGTTCATACTTTCTTTAACTTTTTTTTGTAATCGTGCGTAAAAAAAAATAACCGTAACATTACAAGTTCTAATAAGTACTAAAACTATTTTAGAATTATATCGCTGCTTAAGCCCCCCAAAACGAGAGTTTTGATTGTCAAAATTGTTTTGAGTTTTGTGTGTTTCTTTTAAAGTACAACGATAAGCATCACGTACAGATACATACACAGAACCATAGACAGGCACACACAGACACACAACCGCTCTAAAATAAATTGCATTCCTTTGTTTAAGCCGAAATATGCTCACAACACTGCCAATGTCCTTTTTGTTGTAGCCTTGCCTCTAGAAAAAAAGCCATCTCGCACAAGAATCAGCCGCTACAGCCGTGGCAGAATCGTATAGAGTCGCAGCTGCAGCAGATGTTGTATCCTCATTTTTTTCAAAACTTGACAGAAGTAATAAATGTTAATTTTAATTTCTCATTTAAGTTTATATAAACTTTACATTGTCACTAAACTCCAATTAAAGATTATTGTTCTCTGAGGATGCTTTCGTATAGGAAAAAACCTCTGGTTTTATAATGTACTCAGTTCATATTAATATATTTTCAACTATGTGCCATTTTTTGTAAATAATACGATGCTATTAGTACTAAAATGAGTAAATATTCTTAAAATAAGTTTTAATTTTCGACTCTCTCTCTCTCTCTATCTCTGTGTCTGTGTGATTTTGTACTAAATATTTCCCTGCTTCTCTCGCATATATTCCAATTTTATTAATATATTTGTCATGTTTTTTTTTCCTTTTTTTTGTTTCTCTAGTTCAGCTTTTTGTAAATTTATGCGTGCAAATGTACTAATCGTATATGTATCTGCTGTTCGTTTATTGTGTGTGTTTGTGCGTAAGTGTGTATTTCGTTGAGTTTGGTCATGTAAATGTTACTGACCTACTAACCGTTTTCAAGTTTACTTATTATATCTCAAAACATTTGCACTAAGGCAGGCAGGCAGCTTTAACTTGCACTTCATTTTTGCTGCTGCTGCTTACATTTTTGTTCTCCTCCTTTATCTATTTCTTTTCGCAACATGCAAAAATTTCTGCTTTTGATATCTTTCTATAATTTTTAAATGACATTTTGTTGTTTGGAAGAGGAAGGTGCAGCTTTTACATACATATGTGTATTTTTTGCGTAATGAATAACAAGTAATTAATACTTGTTATTCATGTATATATGTTTTTATGTCTAAAAGTATAAATTTAAATTGTAATGTTTGTTTCAAATTCAAGATAAAAACAGTTGTAATTGCCACAAATTTTTTTTTAAAGAAGACGGAGAAAAAAATCTTTTATTTTTATATTTTTTTTAAAGAAGACGGGGAAAAAAATCTTTTATTTTTAAACTTAGTCAATAATTTTAAACTAGTCAACTTAAAAAGTAATAAATTTAAGAAATCGAATTGATGTTATTTTGAAATTTTTTTGCGATTTGGAAAACATTAATTTTTAAAAGGGGTTAAGACTAAATACGTACATAAAAAGGTGTGTAGCGAAATGAAATAGACTGCATTTAAGTAGCCCGCTACATACTTTTTGATGTTTCCTTCATTATCATACTTTATTCTTCAATCCTGCGGTGGTTTTTTTATTATCAGATCACTTTCTTGACAGACTAAGGTCACTGATCGAGTACTTTTTATCAGTTTTTTGTTAGTACATGCCTAAAGGGAGTTTACGATCACTATCTTTACTGCAGTTTTTGTCTCTTAGTTGCTTTTGAGCTTTTAGAACTGAAATAAATAATAACTGAATAAATAATAACTGAAGTAAATAATAAAGAAAAAAGCAGAATCACAATGAAAAAAATTTTAAAGAAACTCCTTGATTTCACAGCTTAACCAAAAGGAACTCTTGTGGTTATTTTAATTTTTGTTAATTAAATTTTGTTAAAATTTTTCATGATTAAAAGGAAGTACATAAGTCCTTAGGACTTTAACGCAAAACATGGCAATTTAATGAGTATAACTTTAACATTAATAATTAAAATCAGCCAGCTATATCTACAAAATTTGTATGATTTTTCTCTTCTTTCTGAAGTCCGTGTTTTTTTCAATAATTTTTTTATTTTTATTTTCCAGTTAATATTACTGTTTAAGGTAATATTTTTCCAAAAAATGTTATCTAAAGTTGTCAAAGAGAGTTTACGCTCATTCACACTTTGTTTTATATAATGTTGTTTTTGTTGTTATGGCTGTTTTTGTGATGGTGATATTATTGTTGCTACTTTTGTTATCTGAGAAGTACGAAGCTTGTTACACTCTAATGGATTTCAAAACAAGTT
Organism: Paykullia maculata; assembly: GCA_003055125.1. Classification (NCBI taxonomy): domain Eukaryota; kingdom Metazoa; phylum Arthropoda; class Insecta; order Diptera; family Rhinophoridae; genus Paykullia; species Paykullia maculata. Next base: position 32,498 of record NDXZ01004318.1, on the reverse strand, counting down.
TATACATCAATTGATAATAGTTGAAAGGTATTTCTAATACTCTTGAGAATCCATTTACATACAAAATTATATTGTTTTTACCAACATTGCCATCACTATCGCTATCGCTACCACTACCACAACCATCATTATTGTTTCTATTATCATTTTGTGCTGTGAGAAAAAAAACACACTCATCTAGTCACTTTAGAAGCTTTTCCATATAATGTTTGTTTTTTGCGTTGCTGCTTTGTTTTTCTTCAATTTTTTTTCTTTTAATAGTTTTTTTGCTAGTGTCACCAAAGCAAAAAAATGTAACAAAAAAACTGCTTAAGAAAATATTTAGATGGTTTATTTTGTTTTTCTGAACAAATAAAAAAAAGATGCATAGAACTCTTAGTAAAACCCTTCAATTTTAAATATTTAAACGCAAACCCGCAGTTATATTTCCATATATTTGTATTTAATAGAGTAAGTCATATCACAATAGCAAGAACATAATTTCCAAAACTTTTTCTATTTTTTAGTTTCAAATTTATAATTGAATTAAACGATCCTATAAAATGGCCAAAAGATTTTTTTTTATTTGTTAAGTTTTTAAAATTTTTGGATTGTTTTAAAATATTGAAGCATACAGCGCTACAAGAAGAAAATGTTAAATTTGAGAAACGTTTCCGTTAATATAAAATGTTATCAGGCTTTGTACAAAACAAGAAAGTGTTAAATTATAACGTGGATACGAATATTACGCTATAACTTAAACAGATTTTTGAAAATTAAAATTAATATAAAGACGGACAAGTATAGGGTATTATTTTTCACAACTTGATAAAACACATTCTTTCTAAAGCATTTCTGTGTAGCAATTTTCTAATATTGCTATTCCATAAGTATATGTCATAACTTTTGACATAATGAATATGTTATATGCATACATTATGTATAAATGTATATATGAATATATGATGTAAATGTTTTTGTATTTGCACAAGTTGTCTATAGGAGTATTACTCGTATCATAAAAAAGCTAATGCATTTGTTACAATAAAATATGTTACAAAAAAATAGGAAAAGTAGAAAATAACACAGCAGGATGTTGGTTTGATTCGAATGTTTCTTTACACGACACATACGACCACTTACATACATTATCACTTATAAACTTACATCTTGGTTTTAATATCAGGTCACATGAATGACAATTGAAATCAGATTGAAATAGAAAATTTTGAAATGCTTTTATCATTTCATTTAATATAATTTCCTTATTTTTTTCTTTAACATTATTATTGAGTTAGTGGGAAGTAGAACTAGTGTCTTTATTATTTTTTGTATAAAAGTTGTAAGTGCCTTTTAACAGGTGAATGCTTTTGCAAATAAAAATTATCAGGAACTTTAATGTATTGGTAGTAAATCAATTAGGGCACAATTACGAAAGGATGTTAAGCCATACAAAAAGTAGATTATTTTACCATAGAAGGTAGCATTTTCTTTGTTTTATTAAATAATAATAATAATTGACAGAAATTTAATAATTATTAGTTGTTATACTATTTTTTTATAACGTTAACCTAATTTAAAATTAATTTTATTTATATTACTTATTTTAAAGTTTTATATATCTGGAAAAAAAAATCTGCATCAAGTCATTGCAGCTGAAAATCTAATTCAAAAAACATTTTAAGATATTCTTGTTTATCGTTGGGGGAGTTTTCGAAGACTAAATAATGAGTTTCTATTAATCGTAATAGTAATAATATGTTCTGGGTAATTAATGAAGATTCGTTAAGAGTAAACTCTTTCAAAAATTTCAAAAAATGTTGTGTAAATAACATAAAAAATGCAATATCTACTTCAAGTTACCTAAAGATTTTCTTATATTCAAAATAATTTGGTTTACGTTCATACTAAAAATTATTTTGTATTCAATTTTCGTAAAAATTTCAAAGAAAATCTGATTTTCAGAAAACTATAAACATTTTGTGACATCGATAGTAAAAAATAAAACTTCATAGAAATTTCACCAATAGATGCATTCAAACATAAAAAAAAATTGTAGCCCTTAATTTTATCCACTTTGCATATAACTTTTTTGTATATATGTACACTAGATGTATAAATACATAAAACAGAAATTAAATTTTAAATTTCAAAACATCGCAAAACATCGACGAATAATTAGTTTTGTAAAAAATATTTAAAGCAACTTTATTTTACCATACAAGTAAACACATAGAACTCTTCAACCGAAATCTCCAATCATCTTAATATGTAAATTAAATACAATATTTGTAAATAATGTAAAATATCCAATATCAATATAAGCAAAAAACGAAAAGACAGGACAAAAACCAATATAGGAAAAGGGTTAACATCAACAAATTAAATTACTAATACCAACGTACGTTTTACGAACATTAATAACAGAATAGAAATTCAAAAATTAAAAATAAATAAGAGAACACATAAATTTGTTTACATAATCATAATAATTCTATATTTGTAGTCACATAAAAACGTAACTCATATACTTATATAATTTGATATACAAATTTATACATTTAGAATATATAAACAGTACTTGTGTGTGAATAAGTGTATATAGGAGTACATATATGTTTGCGTAACTAAAAATCAAAGGACATATTTAACTTTTACAACATATAAAAATGTTAATCTTTTTTTTTAAATTCTCTGTTTATTTTGTTTTGAAATGCCGTTTGTAAAGTTGTTTTAAATCCTCTTTACGTTTTTGATCTTACCAAAAAAGTTTAAAAATGAAATTTCGTTTATATATACAACAGGTATTTGTGATTCTCTTAGGTGTTCATACCGTTATTAACCGTTATTTTTAAGATATTGCAGTAATATTTTGTGACGAGGTGTATTTGTGTGCATTGTGTTGATATCACTCACAAAAAAGTCATTTTCGAAAAAAATTCGATTTAGGGCCTTTCTACCTGAGACCAATGATATGTACATATGGATGTACGTATGTAGCTTTTTTAATTTTTTAGTATAAAAACCATGCAGTTATGGTAAAAAAACTGTAATTATTGTAAGGCTGTAAAAAGTTCTTATGCTGTTCGCGTTTAATTGTTCCCCTATTGTTTTACAGATAAAAACTCAAATAACAAAGTTACGTTACTCTAGATAACTTAGAGAAATTTAAAATTTTGTTTTTATGTTTTAGTTAGATGATCGTGGTAAAACATTATTTTCCCAAAACTGATAGGTGCTAATTTGTTGAAAACAGGCTTAGAATATATCTTAAACTTTGAAATTATTACAAGTCACTAGCTAAGTTAGTTGTGGGATCTTAAATATAAATTTCAAATATTGATGTTTATTATTATCTTTAGGTAGTTTTCCGGCATTTTAAAAAATGCTAAAAAAACGTAGACTTTAGGAAGGAAACATTTTTAAAGCTTGCCTTTAAAAAAGTTAAAACCATACTTATTTGTATATCAAAAAATAAATTTGGAAATTGTATACATACATATGTATATACATAAGTAGACTTATAGCCCATGTGTGTTACTCTGAAACAGATATGTGAGTCTTCACTTTCGATATAAAAACTTTTTAATGGAAAATAAGTGCTAAAGGAAAAATATATGTTCTTCGTAATATAAACCGTAAAGTTCACTTATAAAAAAAATAACACACACGCAAATATATATTTACATTCACTTACATATATACAAACATATACACATGTATGGCTTTGTGCACAAGGAAAATGATTACATTCAAATGCAAATAAATATACATTTAATTTTAATCAAATTTTTACATAAGTTTGTTTGCACGTGTAATAAGTTTTTAAATTGTTCTCAATTCTTTTTTATTCTTTTGTTTAACACAGAAGCATCAACGCAATTTGCAACCTCATAGTATTTGCCGCAAATAATGACATCACTACAGCTGCCGGTGGAAGTCCATACACTTTGTGAAGCTGTCGTTTACGTGTGCAGTCGATGATGTTAAATGCCGGCAAATACACACAATTGCAGCATTTATAGTAAAATATACAAATTAAAAAAAAGAAGGTGTTGACAAAAAATGTTTTGTAATGATATTGCAGCAGAATGTTAAAAAAATTGCAGAAAATCGTTTTAATAATTCAGTCAATGTTCAAATAGTGTAAAGAATAACCCATATATACGTCTTTAATAGCATATTTGCACCATTTGGTTCAAATTTCTTTAACTATTTTTTCTGTTTGTCATTTTCATTACTACTATTGTCATCGTAGTTTGTGGAAACACATTAAAGTATTGTTGTAGTGAACAAACACAATAAGCTCAATAGTACTTTTATTTGTTTAAAAAATATAAAAAATATATCTAACTAAATTTGTTAACAAATTTTTGTTCATAAAAGACTAGAAAAATTGCTAATACAGGAAAAATTTAAAAATGATCCACTTTTGTGTTGCGCTTATTTTCTTTATTAAAAAACAGCTTCATTTTCTTTCTAGCTGATATTCCTTTTTTTCACTTTCATCATTGTTCTAAGTACATCATTGTTTGTCATCAGACCCACACGTGCACAAGATATGTCTCTTCAAAACTAAGCAATAGCAGCAACAAAAAAAATTAATCAAAGTAACAGCAGAAGCAAAAGCAACGAGAGAAAAGTGCTTCATAATAATAGCAGTAATATGATGCCGATTTTCTATGAACCCATAGTGTTTTTTTTTTGGTTTAAAAACCCAAAATATAAACAGAAATAACCGAAGTAGTGAGAGGATAAAAACATACACAAAAAATAGTAGAGGAAAAATAAGATATAAAACACCTACAAAATAGCGCATACCAAAGTTAAGCAACAAAGAAAAGATCACAATTTACTAATTTTAGGTGAACCATCCTTTATGTTGCTGATTTCTATTATTTGCCCTTTTTCATTTAAAATCAAGACAATCACATAAATTAACGCACACATATACACACATTATATGTACATATATGAATATTTCTATACGTTGGCATGTAACTTATGATTTAGTTTGTGTCTTTGGCATCCTTTTTGAATGGATTCATTGTTTTTCCTTAAAATATGTTGCTTTTTATTATTTTTTTTTTGCCGGTAGTGTCAGATAAGTCGATGCGTACATTGTTATCATAGAATTGAACTATTGTTGAGGGTTGTTAATCATTTCGTTACCTTTTTTTTAAAAAAGATTACGATGACTTTTTTAAGCACAATATTGTGTATACATTTACATACATACATACATTTGTATGTATTTTAGAGCGTGGTACGAATGGAGGCAATGTTATTTATTAGTGATTGAATGTAAAATGTTGCAGTGAATAGAAGGCGATAAAATATACAAAAAAACATGTTGGTAGTAGCAAATAAACCAAAAAATTACAAAATTAAAAACGTTTAAAACAAGGAAAATTTTTAATGCTAAAGAATTAATAAACCTTTTAATGCTATAAAAAAAAATGTAAAAAATTTAAGAACGTCACAATAATCGAACTTTTATATACATTTTTGGAATATAAAAAGGGGTTCTTGTTATAATTTTATAAAAATCTTTGTTAAACATAATAACTTGTGTGTTCTAAACATTAAAAAAACGCACACAAGAAGCTGTACATTTTACTTTATATATATATATTCCATAGAAAAGTTTTAAATTAAATATTTTTAATAAGAAATGTTAAAATATGCTTAAACAATTTGAGTATTAAATTATTACACTTAGTCATATACATATTTCATATTTGTTTCATATATTTTGTATATATGTTTTGTTATAAAACTAATCAAACTAAGAAAACCACAATAAAATTATCAATCCAATATCTTGCATATGTTTTTATATTCTTAAAGTAAAATTTATTTTTAAACATGTGATGTTTCACTCTGACCAAGTAAGGATACCAATCAATCAGCGATAGTGTCGTGTTCCTGCTCAGTAATATTATATTGTTTGTCTAAAAAATTTTTAAAGAAGTTCTAAGAATCCAAACATCTATTTCCCTTAAATCGTTTAAGTTACAATTCCTTTTTTATTTAACTTTTAAATTTTTCCTGAGTCGTTTGTTGTGAGAGAATATTCCTTGTTTTTTTTTATTATAATTTTTATTGAAAATCACTCTTAAAATAAAAAAATTTTAATTTAAAAAGAAACATTTATTAAAAAAATTCTAATTAAAAAAATTTAATAAATAAATGATCTCAATAAAAAATATATCAAAAATATGTTTTTCGATGTCCCTAAAAGGATATTAAAATGCATATTTCTTAACGTCAACTGCTAACGAAAAATTATATTATTATTATTATTTTAGATTAAGTTTCATATTGTTTTTTTAAAGAACTTTCTAAATTACATAAATCGTGAAAAGAATTTTACCAAAAAAAGCAGCATTAATTTTGTTTTGTTTAACAAAAAAAAATTAACAAGGTTTTTATTTATTATACATTAAATATATGTTTTAGGAATATAAATTACTTTTGGGAAGATTTTTGAGTGTAATTGATATATACTTGTCTTAATTAAGTTAAAACTAGCAAAGAAAATTGTTTCTCAACTTTGAAAAATAATTCAGCTTTGTTAATACTATTACAGTGTTGGTTCCTCTTAATTAAATCTCTATAAGTTCTTTTATCCTAATCAAAATAATTTATACTGAATTAAATCAAGGCAAGTATTTAAGTTTTTTTGGCAAATCTTATTACAACTTTATGTCTATTAAACTCGTTTATTTATTTATTTATTCTTAGTTTTCTTATTCCTCTTCCAGTTTCAGTTGATTTTAGTTGTATTTTTCCTTTGCTGCTGTTTTTTTTTTTAATTTTTTACCTTGTTATAATTTCGTTTGTTATTTTTCTTCAATTTAATGTGTTTTTTGTTATAACTAATGTTCTTTGTGTGTGTTTTTCAAACTTTCCTTTTTCTAAGTGATAAAAAGTAAAACTTTTCGACAACTTTCTAAGCATACACATGTTCATTTACAACTGTCAATTGCAAATGTTAGTGACAACTTTGTAAAACTCTTTATTAAATACCCACTCTCTTTAAAACACTCTCTCTTAGCCACCAAGAACAACTACACCAACAACAATACTAAGTTATGTGCATTTAAGCCATCTCAAACATTCTTACTCTTTAAAGTTTTCTTAAAGTTTATATACTTGAAACGTCTTGAAGTGTGTATGTTTTTGTGTTTCTGAAAGAATATGTATGTATGAGTTTAAATAGAATTTAAGTTACTAAATAAAAATTTATTGAAAATTACGAACAATTGATTTGTTTGCCAAGTTAAAAAATCAAAGTGTTAATTTATTTGAAAACAACAACTAAGAAAAATGTTTGTATGTTTTTTTGTTGAAACAGTTTTACTGTTCCCTTTTTATTTTGCCTTGTCTGGTATTTATCTATATTAATGCATAAAAATATAATAATGTTGCGTGTGTTTTTCATCCAAATTTGCGGCTTAAAAAAATATTTTAACTGTAAATATTATAAACATATAAATATATGTATATATTTTTTTTTAATTCCTACAAGGAAGGGAAGTCAGATTAGATATGTTATTGTGTTACGAAGGGTTTTTGAAGCTTGAAACTTGAAAAAAAAATTGTTTTCAAAAGCCTAACATCGGATATGCTTTGTACCATAAAATTTTCTAAAACCGCAATATAATTATAACTAGTCCAACACAACATTTCTGCCGGCAGAAAAAATAATTTTCATACACCTGCAAAATAATTATTTTTATGTTAATATTTACGCCCTAAACAAATTTAATATGGCCTGTGCTTAAAGTTTGTGTTAAAATATTTAAATCAACAATATCATACAATATGTTTAAACATCGATAGTGCTTTAGAGGAGAGTGTAATTGTGATTAAAAATCCTACTATTAATTATTGTATTCTACAGTATCTTTTTTATCATATAATACTTATTAAAAAAGAGCTTTATGTAAACAACTCTTTCCGAAAAAAAGTTTAATTTTAAATAGTTTGAATTTTAGATAATTAAATAAATTCATATTATATGAATATGAATCATTTTATACCATAATTAGATACAGTTTTGTTTATATGCTTTCTTTAAAATATTTAAAATATTTTAGTATTTAAAATTTTATGTTTAATGAACATGACAGTTTTCTTTCTAAATACTTATTCTTAGTTAAATAACTTTGTATATTTAAATATGACAAACGGGCAATGCTGAACAATAAAGATATTTTTTAATTAAATAAATTAAAAATAAACCTAACCAAAGAAATAAATTCTTAATCAATATAAAATTTTTCAATGTACAATAAACGCTAACAGTACAAACAGTATGAAAAACAAGATTAAATATTATATTTTCAAGGTTCTGATAACAACCACATATAAAAAGGAAGATACAAAAACTAATTAGATAAAAATTTAACCCACGTGTTTTATATATGAATCAATTTAACAAAGGCCATAAAATATATTCTGTAACTTTAGGTTTTAACACTGAACTTGCAGCCAAAAGTAAATGCTAATGCCGACAGACATTGTCGCACACAGGTTGGTTTTCAACTGTATCAAAAGCTTTAGTAGCATCAGCAACAAAAGATAGTGAATGTAGATGGCCATGTTTTGTATACTTGGGCGTATTCAGTATTTCTATGTACGTATGTGTAAATATATAAATACGATGAAACGAGCAAGGAACTTACAAATATATACAAACATTAGCAAAGTATCAAGTCCAGTTAGTGTCCTTCTGTCTTCCTATATAGTTGTGCATGCAAGTGTTTAAATATGTGTAGCTGAGCATTTAAGTGTACGTGGGACTTTAATTGGAACAAAGTGGATTCATGTGATTATAAATGATAATAATTTTAATTTTCACAATGGCTTAAAGCATAAATGCCATAGATTATGGAATTATAATAAGGTTTTTGTTGCTCTTTTTTTTGTACTACCTACATAACACTATACCAATGCATATGTATGTATGTATGTATGTGTTACATCTTTAACACATTTATTTATACTGGTGTACATATATAACGTACATACTTGTTATATATTTAAAACATTTATAATTCTATCCTTTTATATGCCTGCAAAATATTCATACAACTAAGGTATGCGCACAAAAAACTAAACATATGCCTTCCTTAAGGTTTATATATTTTAATTCAAAAGAAAATTTTTTTTAACGTTTACAATTGTGCTCAGTTATGTTGTGGCAAATAAATTACTTCATAATAACTACCATTTGAAATATAAAGAAATATGTAGAAATAACCTGCCGAGAACTCTGTCCAGTGTTAAAGTAATGTGATCTTAGGAAAAGCTAAAAAAACCAAAGTAGCAGGGGAAGTATAAGAATTAAAATCCCTTACAAAGGGGACATCAAAAGAACTTTAATTTCTTATCCCAAACATAAAATGTAATAAATTGTTAAAAAATAATTTTTTTTTTGTGCGCACTCTTTATATTTATACTTCGTAAAGTCAACTAAAGTTAAGAGGACTTGGCTTAAATTGTATTAATATATTCTACAATATAAACATTTAGAAAATTCTGCCCTGCAGTAGATACACTTTTTAATCTTTGGACTAAACATTATGTTAACGGCAATTAAATTAAATTATTAAGTTTATATAACAATTTAAAATATTGTATAAGAACCAAACTTTATATCTAATTTTAATGTTTAAAAACTTCCATCAGATTAATCTACAATTAAAGCACCACTATAAATCTATAAATGTTTTTCAGCAGCAACATACATATATTCATAAATATATCTCTAAGCAGTTATACTAAGAGTTACAAAAAAAAGATATTTAGCTAAATCATAACAAATACCAATGTTTAAGCCAAAATATTTCATACCTTAATTGTAATTATTAAAATATAAAATGGTTGATGCAAATTTTTTTTCGATTTTCACAAAAAATTATTAGACCATTTTCGGAGATATGTAGGTGCTGTATGGGTTCTAGGACCAGTTACTAAGCGGCCATCTTATTGTGTTGTATTTGTGTGAGATTTGTTTATGTTAAACATTATTTCAAATCAAGTATTTTTAACAATTTTATGATTGTTCAGGCGAGTTTAACTTACATGGAAGCTACTTAATTTAGTTTTCATATTATTTGTATGAAAAAATACTATATATGACTGACCATTAAATTTTAAAAAAGTTTAACCAGTGTAAAGTGTATGTTTTTCTCAAAGCTATACAGAATTTTACAAGTTACCATAAACAAAATTATGGGCAACTTGAATATTTAGTATCAGACTTTGTATTTAAAAAAAAAAATTTTATGTTTAATAGTTTATTGGTTGATTTTATATATATATATGTACGTCTGTAGATTCCTAAACTCAGAAAACAATTTCTTTTAAAACAAGGAAAAAAATTTTCAAATTAAATTGTATAAACAAAATACTACAGCAATAATTTTAAATAGTTTTTAGTTGTCTTCTGAGATACATAAATAATTTTGTAAAATTATTTCCACAGAAGAACTTCTTTATACATTCACACATGCACGAAAACAGACTTACATGTCCATATGTATTAGTGGTTGGGCTTAGCAGGTTATAAATTTTATTGTAAAACTTTCTCTTTAACTAAATAAGAAGAAGCTTTATGTATTTCAATTAAATAAATTCTCATGTTGTCATTTGGTAAAACCTTAATATTCACAACGTACAATTATATTTTACTTTTCATGTTGTATTTTAAATAAAGTATTTAATTTTTGGTAATAAAATAAATGAATTTTTTTATAACAACTATTTAAACCTGTAAATGTAATTAAATTTTTATTTAGTTATGTATTATTTAATTGCTTTACCTTAATAAAAAAGGACATTATTTCATTAAGATTAAAGATATATCTTAATTTTTAAAAAGCAAATATAATAACCGACAAAAAGACTATTTTTAAAATATTTTAAACTATTTAACCACTGACTTTAAACTTTTGTTTTGTATTAAAAACTAACAACTTCGTAAAGGTGCTGTTGAAAATACTGTCAATGAATTATAAGGTTGCAAAGTATTAGTATTAAAATGCGTTACATAGAAGTAGAAGATTCTTGCTAAGCATGTAAAACTACATATATGGAATTTAGTTTTGATACATTTTTTAAATTTTAACTATTGTGTCACTTCTTTTTTACAACTGTCGTTTTAGCTGCTACAAGTACCACTATGTATGCATGTCTATATATTTTTGTTAGTTGTGTTTCTGACATTTCTTATGGCCTCAGGTGAAAAACTTTCTACGACCGTCATTTAATGTTACAGAGGTTCCGTTTAAATTCCGTTAAATAGCATGGAATGCATGGAGACTCATTTACAGTTCATTCCTTGCTAAAGGGAAGAGCAAAAGGAAAAGAGAAATGAGTGTCACCAGCACTAGCAATAAAATGAGGTTTTTGCTGAAAAGGCATAATAGAATTTTATACACAAAAATATGTTATAAAACATATCCCTTAGCACCCACTTTTTATCATTTTTTTTTTCGCATGCTGCTAAGCATACCCAACCTTCAGCTAACAATTTAATAAGGACTATTTAGTTGCCTTTTATTATAGAAGAAATAAAAGGACAATGCATATACATACACGAACGTATGCGCGAGGCTAGTTCGTTGCTAAAAAGATTTATAAAGTAAAAATAAATTCACAAAAGTGTTTATTTTATATCGTGCTAATGTACAAAGAATGTATTTAAATTATTTATATATGTATTGAGCTTAACAGACGTCCCTATTTTCATACATAAAATCACAATAAATGCTTTACACTTATTGTTTATTGTAATTGTAGGCTAAAAATATACCTTTATGATATTTTTTAAGTATTTCACAAAAAACCTTAGTATTACCATATTTAAGAGTAACTTTTACAAGAAAATTAAAAACTTAGGAAACAAAAACAGGTATTTCTAAAAGCCAAAGTAGTAGTTTAAATTCAAAAAGTTTTACATTCAAACCCTAACAAATACAATTTTGTTATTTTATTTAAACTCAAAAGTATCAAAATGTGCTGATATTGACTGAAATATCTGAAATATGTAAAAGGAAGAAAATATTTTAGCCAATTTTTTTACAGATACATTTTTGTATACGTTTTCGATTTGTCAATTTTAGCAAGTTCGTATTCAAAAATTTTACACAGCAGTTAGATTTCCTTTGGGTAATTTTTAGCTTTTAATAACTTTATTAAACCTGTGGTAACGGTATATATAGGTTTGTCATTCCGTTTGTAATTTTTTCAATATTCATTTGCGACCCTATAAAGTATATATACTCTGGATCCTTATAGATAAAGAAGTAGATTTAGCCATGTTTTCTGTCCGTCTGTCAGTCTATCCGTCTGTCCGTCTATCCGTCTGTCCGTCTATCCGTCTGTCCGTCTATCCGTCTGTCCGTGTGTCCGTGTGTTGGTTGAAATCAAGTTTTCGTAGCTCCCATAGATGTGGAATCAAACTTTTGGAAATACTTTCGAGAAAATTGGTATTGACAACTGGCAAGATCAATTAATAACCGGCTGAGATACAAGCAAAAATAGACGACTGCCTCATTTTTTTCACACAAAAAAATTATTACAGGCGAATTTATATGTATATATCAATTCGCCTTGAATTATGAGTGTTGAATCAAATATTTGCAGCCTTGAGACTACATATATAGATAGACTACTTAAAAAAAATATATTCACCACATAGTGAAGGGTGCATAAGACTTAGCCCAGACAAATAAAGCGCTCTTACTTGTTTTTTTTTAGTTTTTCATATATATGTCTATAAATTTGTTAGGCAAGATTTGTTTACTTTTTTTAAACATTTTTCTGTTATGACATTTTGTGAATTCGGATCAGCCCTATATGTATATATATACTGCTGAATGAGATCAATATAACCGCCTGTAAAAGGATTATGACAAATTACGGCAGATCATTGTCACGCATAAACTTTATTTTATTTTTAAAGAACAATTATTTTGTTGTTTCTATTTATGTATTTAATATATTTAAAAAATTTAATATATTTAAAATATTATTTATTTTAAAGTTAAGTAATAAATTTAATCTTCTTATTCTTATAATGCTCAAGAATTGTTTATATTTTATTTTATTATTTAATTACTAAACAAACATTTTTAATTCATGGTTCTCTTGGGCTTTTTGTGTGAAACAATGAAACTTTATTGTTTTTTTTTTTTT
>NDXZ01004318.1:8601-19209 GCA_003055125.1 Paykullia maculata | reverse complement strand
GTTTAAAAAAAACAAAAAAAAAAACACTCAACTAAGAACAACAAACCAACGCATGTGAGAAGCCATAAATATTTTTAAGAGTAAAAAGTTTTTTGGATAAAACAATGTAAAAACGGTGAAAATTACGAGGCACCTACTAAACAGGCTTTCTTGAGTAAAATATTAGAAGACAAAAAAAGTTAACTATCTTAAAATGATTTCGTCCCTTGTATTCCTTATGGCGTATTAAAGCTTTTTCTTTTTTATTTCTTATTTAGACCATGCAAAATATTTGAGAAAACCATATCACATTTCATATAAATTAACTAGGAAGCTTGAATTATATATTTTATAATTAAAACCAATTTTTTGTATTTAAAAAAAACAAAAGTTAATTTTTTAATATTAATATATACATTTTGGTGGCAGAGGCAAATTGGTGCTATTTTTTGCTGGATTTAATTATTTAGATATTTAATTTGCTGTTCCTTAAACATATATTATAAAATATATAAAACAAAAAACGGAAAAAAAATTATTTTAAATTCCTACGCTTTTGCTTAACTTTTATCTTTGAATGTCTTTTCTTTTGATCATTAGTATTAAGTGCTGACTTCGCAAAGAAATTTTAATAAAATTATGTGGCTGCATTTATATTATTAAATTATACTTCAATAATTTATTTATTTTCGCTGAGTTTATAATATATTCCAACAGCCAAATGGTTTTTTAACTTTTGTTTTAAATTTGCTAAATGTGGATTTCGGAACAAAGTGTGAAAAGCCTTGGTTGGCAGTTGCCTTTCGTATTAAAGGGACCTATATTGCTTGCGCCTGCTAAATAGGAATAAACTATAAAAAAAAACTTAAATTTTAATGTGAATATAAATATGTGCGTAATTTACTTTGCAACAAATTGCAGTTTTATGGCTTAAAATACAATCACAATCACATGAACCAACACAAGAAAACAGACATAAAATAGTATTAAAAACAAAGTTAAATAATAAAGAATTTTTGCGAAAATGATTAAGTACATAATATATGTACATATATAATAATGAAATACCAAAAATAAATGAGCAATTATTTTTTTCTTTTTGATGAAAAATTCGATTAGGAACAAAATACAACAAAACATTTCAAATATAATCTAATTTGCATTATGTACGTAACTTATTCTGATTGGAGGGGGGTAAATATTATAAAGTGCCAAAAGTTAAATGTCATTTTATGTGTTTTAAAAGAAAATTTAATTATTTTTGTTTTTATTTTCTTGTTTCTTTTAAAAATAATTTAATTTTCTTAAGTGATTTTTTTGCCATATAATTTTACACCTGTTTCAAAGAAGTTTGCTGTCACCTCTCCCGCAAACACTTACTTACGTTTATTAATAAATACAAACTCATATTTGATGCTTGTTTTTCTTTCACAAAATAAATCTAACAACAACAAAATAAACAGCAGCAATAAATAGAAAAAATTAAGCTTGAACCAACACAAAATTATTAAAGTTATTTGTGCTTTTATTGTGTTAAACCAACAAACATAGAGATGACATTTTGTAGAGCAAATGGGAAATCGTTTATTTGAATAGCGAAATGTTAAAAAAATTTTTTGTATTATATTTTAAAAAAATCAACGTTGATATTATAAATTAGAATTATTGTAAGCATTAATTTAATTTTATTTTGCGTCGATATTGTTCAAATTCTAGTATGTACGTTTAAAATTGAATTTTTATAGGTCTTATAAATGATATGTTATACATTTGATTTATTTGTAACAAAAATCGCTTTTATGTTTTGGCTTTTAGTAGTTTAGTAGTTTACACATTTTTTCGTTTCAAATTTATTTAATAACAATGTTAGCATAGTCTAACCATAATTTTGCTGTCGAATTTTTACTTTAGTTCAATGGGACAAATCGTTATCCAACTAAATATATATATATCATAAAGATATATCTTAAAAACTAGAGCTGGTAAAAATATTCTACTTATATATTTAATATATATATATATATATGTATATATATATATTTAAATATGTATATATGATTTTTCCAAATATTTTTAAGTTTTAAAATGATTGAAAACAGTTTCTTTAAAATTTCGTTTATCTTATATGCTTATATGTCCGGGCAGCCAGTTAGTTTGGTACTACACAATGTTTGCTGGGCACATGATGAAAAAAGTCTTATGTTAAACACGCACTGCTTTGTATATTTCCAAATTACATACTTAACTTCTTTTATCAAAATATGAATAAAGATACAACAACAACAAATACATGCTTTCACGCATATTTACGTACACATACGCACAAACACATGAAGAATTCGAATTGAAATTTACAAATTTATGTTAAAAAAGTTTTTAATAACTTTTCAATAAGAAAACTTCGTCCTCTTATGTCTGTAAGTGAAAATCTGTGTGTGTATGTTTGCTACCTGGGCTGTAAATTGTTTAAGTGTTTTTACTTGTTTTGTTCAAATAGAGAGAAGAGAAGTGTTTGGAATTGTATAAGTATATGTGTATCTGTGTTACAATAAATTCATATTCGCATAGTAATAATTTCTCTATTTCTTCTACATTTTAGCTATTTTCTTCAACTTTTCCCAACTTTATACTTAGTCTTTGTACATTAAATGAATATATTTTTCTATACATATGAGACTTTCTTTCTATATTCATTCGTTTTTTTTACGTTCGTTTTACACTGCGAATATATTTTTTTTAATTTTTGCAGGTTTTTTCTCTGCTATTTTTCTCCTGGGTTTTAGAAAATAAGAAAAGCATTATTAATACATGCTTTCTTTCTTTAAGTGAAAAGAAATAGGGAGCAAAAAAAATTAAACACTTTAAAAGTATCAGCAAAAAATGTTTTAACGTTTTTATTTTTATGATTGATTTTATGTTTATTCGTTTTTTATTATTTTGTATTTATTTCTTATTTTTATTCTGCCTGTATTTATTTGTGCATAAATAATAACGTGCAAAGTTTTTAAAAGGGCCAATATGTTGTCTTGTCAAGCAAAACATCGCAGATATAAAAACATATTTTCATCAGTTTTTATTTAATTAAAATTTCAAGATTCAATCAGTTAAAAGCAGCATCATTTTAAAAAACATATTTATGGAATTTAATTACGGGATTTTTTGATAAATAAAAACTTTGGCAGCATATAATTACATTTATGCTGTAAAAAGTTTTGCTTAAAAATTTATGTAATTTTAATATAACCAACATATGTCATCTCTTAAAGTTTGTTGATTTTAATTTAATATATCATTTTTAAGATTTTATGATCTTCTTCTGTTGTTAAACTTAAAGTAAATTGAGTAAAATTTTATGGTGTAATCTCCTTGAGGCTTTTATTTGAATCCGAAAGCATTGGATTTTGCTTAACTTTCAACACTTGTTTTTCTATAACCGAATGAATATTTCTACAAAAGTTTATATTTGTAGCTGCTTCCATTCGAAAGCAAATCATTTCTAACTTACAGACGAACATTGCCAATATTCATATGTATGATAAAGGTCCTGTGCACTAAAGCATTGCAAAAGCCACTTTAATTATTGTTTTTATTTCTCGACTCTTAGTCCTTTAACAAAAAAATGCTTTTGACAACAAAATTATATTCTAGACAAATTTGTTTTGTTAATTTTTTTTTTGTTTAAATCTTTTTAAGACCAACAATATACGTGCCTGAGCACATACTTTTTAATGTCGTCACAAGTGTGTTCTTTTTAAATATACATACATATTTATATATGCTTAGGGGCTATTAAAAAGGTTTAATATTAAAATTTGAAATAGTCTTTAAAGGGATTTAATTAATATAGTTTTTTAAATTGCTCCTTTTTGAAAATTGAAAATTTTTTGCTTTATAAACTGAAGTGTACAACCTTTTTTTTAAATACAAATAAATTGTTGCTATTCTTAACGTTTTACTTTCGTTTCCTAATTCTCTTCAATCGCTGCCATAATTCAAAAAGCAGTAACGGGATGAAGCAGTTAGGAGCAAAATTGAGTTCTTAAAAAATTACTATTGTTGCGAATTGCATCCTAACGTACATTTTCAGGTTACTTATTGCCCATTTTCAATGAAAATGCTGTTTGAATCTGAAAAATTTGACATGCCAAAGTTTTATTTAACTGACAATTTTTAAATAATATCTCTTTTTAGCTTTAAAAAAAAGCCAAACTTACTTTTTCCCTAACACAAGAAAATATTTATATAACAATATGAAGTACATCAGAAGGTAAAACAATTTTATATCTATATATGTATGTATGCAATGTACATTCTTTGGAGTAATTTTAGTTGAGTGATGCTCTAGGTGGCTACTGAAGTACTAAAAGCCGGAAAACTACTTCCGTTTACTTGAGTGGCGGTAATTCTTTGTGAAAACTAAATTCAAAACTAATTTTTAACCGCAGATTACAGCAGGGCATTGACAAACCATCACAATTTTTTTTGTTTCTATAAATACTGACATGGATTCATCAATCGATTATTAATAAAAAAAAATGTTATATTTAATATTTTAAATTTCTTATTTGCATTAGTTTATGTTTTTTAATAATATATTTGTTTGTTAATTGAATTATTGAAATAAACAAAACTTTGTCCTTGAGCGTAAATAATTAAAACAATTTGATGCTTTTAAAAGTGTTCGTCAGCTGTTGTCCTTGTTTTAAAGTCAACTTTTACTAACTTAAACATTTAAATTTAAAAAAAATGTTTATTAAAATGAATAGCACTCCCATTAACACAAAACAAACTGTTAACATTTTCTTTTGTTTTTATTAAAGTCTTTTCAGTTTTCCCTTTTTTAACTGTTTTTCTTTAAATTTGCATATAAACGAGAATGTCTGTTTAAGTTTCATCAGAGTTTGTTCTTGTTTCACTTGCAGTTCGTTATAGAACTTAAAGCAAATTGCAATGTTAACTATTTGTTATTTCTAATAGCGTTGCAAAAGAAAGGAAAGAACTAGATTGTCAATATTTTACTAAAACATAAATTTCTACTTGAATGCATTTTATAATTATTTTCTTGATTTTTAGTTTGAGTTTCGAATAATTGTAGAACAAAATGGGTTTAAGGCAATACTTTTAAAAGCATCGAAAGAATTTTTTTTATATATAAATTTTTTAATTGAAAAAAAATATTTGATAGGTTTTTAAATAAAACAACCTTTTTTATTTCTTTGTTAGTTTTTCAAACAATTCTTATTCATATTTATATTCTCAGTCATATTCTTTAACTTTAATTTTATTTTATTATAGGGTTTTAATAAGAAGGTGCAGGATGTCTAAACTCACGTCATTAAAAACATAAATTTTTTAAAATTTAATTACAGAAAATTTAAAAACTAAAAACTTCTTATTTTTCCTATAACTCAACTCCATTATTTAAATTCCACCACAAAACTTCCAAGCGAACCTAGTTTTATGTTTAAAAAGACTAACAAATTGTGGTAGATGTGTTAACAAAATTAAAGAAATTAAAATTTACCCTTTGTTCTTTAAAGGGGTGAATTTGTTTTGTTGACTTCGTTTATTGTTTAATCAAAAATAGTTTAAAAAAAATTGATAAAAAGTTATGCCTGCCTGCTCCCATATTTTAAAAACAAGTTAAAAAAAGTTGCATAAATCAGGTGCTTTTTTAAAAGTGGTATTTGTGTCGTTATTTGTTTTATTTTAAAAAACAAGAAAAGCGAATTTTTTTCTATTTTGGGGTTATTATTTAATAAAAAAAGATGTCACTTTTTTACATTCTAAGTTGTCAATCAATAATATCAGCCTAACAGTCAAAAAAATCTTTTTTTGCTTCATATGCACCCAACTTATCAGTATCCTCTCCTGATAAACGATATGAGAAATCTTGAAAGTTTTAGTTCCACAAAAAAGTTATTTTTCAAATATTAAGAAGTTGTAAAAAAAAGTCCAGTTTAAGTCCTTGCATTAAAAAATTATTTGATAAAAAAAATGCAATAACTTAAACACTTTTCAAAATAATCCAATCAATTAAGTAAAGGAGTCTATATAAACAAGCGATACCAACTGAAATTAAATGATGAATTAAGTTTTTCCAGCAAATACAAATTGCAAATTGCACATAAAATACTAATGCAAAAAGCATTAGTTTAAGCATTGTTTAATAGATTCTTTTTTTTTTTTTTTTGATTAACAAATCCTTAGCATCAGCTTAGGAAAATATAAATTATTTGATTTTTAATGATGAGTTCAAAGGTTACAGTTTTGACGCGTTTTTGCCGCTAAAAATATTTTTTTTCTTGTAAAATGTAATCATTTTAAGATACAACTTTTTCGGCTTCTCCAACTATTTCGGCTTTTGAACCGCCGAAACAAATCCAATAGGATCTAATTATCTTGATTACTGGGTATAACAGAAAGAAAAAAATAGTTGCATGATATGCCACATTGGTTTTCCACGTTCAAAATGCAGTAAAAATCAGTTTGTTTGTGGCTTAACCTGAAAAAAATGATTTACAAATATCATTAAAAAATAATTAATTTTTTTTATTTACCTGAGCTGCTCAATATTGGCAACATTCAACAACCAACCAGGACACCAAAGATTTTCATCAACATTCTCAAACATTTCAAAGACGTCCCATCCTTTTTGTTAATATGGTCACAGTCCGTGGTTTAATATATATCAATTATTTTTAGTTTAAAAAATAAACGTTTTTAAACTAACAGAAAAACAATTTAGTCTTAAAATTTAATTTAAACTTAAAGGACATTAGTTTTAAATTAATTCAATTAAAATTTATATAAATTATTTAATATAACATTGTGCGTTTGTATGCCATTGCTTGCGAAATTTTTTTCGAAACAATAGTATTGAATTTCAAATTATCTGCCTTCATTGCGTTTATTGCTGTTTTGTTGTTATGGTCGCCATAGTTTTCGTTGTTTTTTTACTATCGCTGTTGTTGTCCATTTAATAATATATTATACTCGTGTAACAATAGTTTATGCAAAATTAATGATTATAAACAAATGTTTTACAATTACAATCTACCACTTATTTGTGGTTTGATCAACATTATCATCAACTCTGTTCGTTGATGTCGTTGCTGCTGCTTTTGAAAGTTTTGCTTTCAATAGCTTTTTTGTTTTTTCAGTTTTTGTTGCATGCACTTATTACTATATAGAAGCTATTCCCTATCTCTTTAATAATATACATATATACATTATAGTATAGTATAGCACATCAGATAGTTTTTGTAACAGGTTTTTGTTCTTTTTCAGTTGTTGTAAAATATTAAATTTTAAAATAGCATTAATGATAATAATAATTATTTTGTATGTCCGTATTTTGTGTATTTTATTGCATTTTATAGCATAAAAATGTATTTAATTTTTTATGAATATGTTTGCACACACATACATGTATACATAACCATATACAGATTTACATTATTATGCAATTATGTTAAGATCTCACGTTCATGTATGATACATGTGGTCATTAAATTGCTTAATAATAACATTTTTAATTTTGCACAGGTCATATGAGGTCATTTAATTAACATTAATATTTAAAAAAACCATATGTTATAATTTGTAACATGGCAATCATAGACATATCCTCTGCTCATTATAACCTTAAACTGCCTGTAGCATTAAAGATTGGTGTTGCGTTCAACAGAGTATCTTGTATATGAAAAAGTAAATACCATTTACAAGCTCTTAATCTTATAGTTGTTGGAAAAGAATGGATGATAATATATAAAGATATACAGAAACACTAGTAACATCATTATATTTATAATCTGTAGAAATGTTTATTTAAACTAAAATTAATGACATAACATTTTTTCAGTTTCCTCAATTTTTTACAAGAAACTAAAACCTTAGTTATATGAAAATGTAAACAAATACCAACCTGCTCTATCATTTTTTTTCAATAGATACAATTGACTAAAGTTGTCTATCAACCTAAATATAGGACATACTTCGTAACTCCTACTATCCTCACTAATGGAAAACATTATAAATCCACGCATTTAATGGCTATTGGTGCCAACTTGGTTACCAGCTCAGAGGTACCACTCGATTTCTAAATTTTCATATTAATTTAAAATATTTATATAAAGTCGTTTAAGATTTGGGCAATGAGACGACGTTTTAATTTATTTAATTAAAAATTTTCAAGTTTCCTCTTTCTTTGATTAAACATCTGAGGTTGCAAGTATTTGAAAGCAAACCAAATAAAAAAAGCACCAAAAATATATTTTAAAAGGTGATGCCGTTCTAATAACGTTAACTAGTAAAAAAATAAAAACTTTGTCCAAAAACTTAATATAAATTAAATTTAAATCCTTAGATGCAATAAAAGTAATAATGTAGAGTAGAGATGAAAATATAAAAAAAAGAAGCAAAGATTTCAACAAAATTTAAATCAGAAAAGTTGTTACAAATGCCACTGGATTAGGATACACACACACATTCGTTCTCTTTCTCAGTTTTGCCAGTAGTTCCCTGCCGACATGGTAAAGTTAACAGTTTAACAATTTAATATATTCTCAAAAGATCCAGTTTTAAAAAATTTTAAGGAAAGATGAAGGAATGTTATTATTATTTGTGTTGGTATAAAAAAAAATCAAGCAAAATATGTAAATTACATTGTGCAAAAGTTCAAACCTCCAAAGAACATTTGAGTTGATGACTTTTCTTACAGATGGCAGTTACATAGTTTCTGTTTTTTTTTTCTGCAGGCAAAAATGTTGGCTTGCGTGTGAGTGTGTTTGTGAGAGTAAGTTCTAAAATGGTGAGTTAATTTTATAGATTACTCAAATATCAAGGTCTGTTTAACAAAAACACATTTCAAAGATTTTCCAGTAAAATTTATCAAAAATTTTTTTAAGAAATTCGGTTAAAAACTATTTTAAAATTTTACCAAAAAAAAATCAATCTTGGAATACAAAACTAATTCAAGAAGTTCATTCTTAGCAAAAAAAAATTGCTAATAGCAAAGGTCTACACAAGAGTGTATTACACCTTTTTAGTTTAAAACTAAAGCCTGCATATCATAATGTCTTAAGTAACAATATGATTTCTTAAATTATAGTCATTATTAACTCATATTTCTAATTTCATATATTTGCATAAAACTGCAAATCTAAATTCACATTTAGTAATATTATGTCATTTAACTTTAATTTATTTATAAATTTCGTACCTTTGGGGCATAATCAATATTAAAAAAAATATATTTAATAAGTTAGAAACTTGTCATGTACCTTTTTTCTTAATTAACTCTTTTTTCAATACATCATATATTTAGCTTTTGTTTTAGGAAATTACTTCTATCTGCAACATGTGCACGCCCAACTCCAACAGTTGTAGCAGCAAACAATCTTTCTTAGCGGCACTTTTCAATGTGATTAAGCAACTACATTGAAATCTTAAATGACTAGAAGCAGTAACGGAAAATGGAAGTTACACAAAAAGCTGACGTACGAAACTTTACGTTTATTGTGGAAGGAGAAAAAGCCAAAGGCGATTTTAAATTGGAAAAAACGAACAAATAAAATATAATCTTTTCACACACTCTTTTACACACATATGTGTATGCATGTGTAGATATATATTGACATATATTTATTTGTTAGCAGTTGTATGTTTGTGTAAATATCAATGCGTATGTATGTGAAAGATTGACAACTGGTAAGTCATGTGGAAATATTCTAATTTCCTTTTACGTGTACTACAGAAAAAACATAATTTCAAATGAAATATGGAAGCTTTCATACCTGACTTGGTACCCAGACAAGCACAATTTAAAACAAACCTGCTATAATACATCATTTCAAATTTCAGTATGTCAAATTTAAATATGTCTTTTAAAATTTAGTTGTAATATGTTCTTCGGTAAGTTTAATTACAAACATTGAGACATTTATTAAGGAGTGTTAATATGTTGACAGTTGACACATTGCAAACTCATTCTACAAATGTAACTTCTAATTTCTTTCATCACCTCAAAATTCTCTTACGCAGATATTTGCAGTAACCCTTCTCTTCAATTCCTAGAATTTATAGTCTTTTTAGTAAAACCACTTACATGAATTCTCTTATATACACGCACATACACATAAACATCTTACACATACATATGTACCTTAACCACTTTGGTTTTGTTTCAGCGAGTACGTTTGAGTGTTAGTGGGTATGGATGTATGTATATATGTGCGCCTTAAAACTTATTTAGCTACAAACTTTTTTCTATACATTTTGATTTCGCAGCATATATTTTGGAAATAAGTTTTATTTTAGCGAATATTTTTGTAAAGAAATTTATTTAGGTTTTTTTTATATTTAAACAAAACAGATTTGCAAGGACTCATATTTGCATTTATGTATATGTTTGTAAATGAACATAAATAGTTTAATTAAACATTTTTAAATTAATGAATTAAGCTGCTAATGAAAGTTTTTAGTCAATTTAATAAAAATGATGAGTAATAAGAAGAATAATGTGCAAAGTATTTTTCTTTTTTAATTAGCTTACGTCGCGACGTCTAAATGATAAAATCAGTTTTGTAAACTAAATTCATTTATTAACTTTAAGTTTAAATTAAAAAA